>JAEUYN010001884.1:0-52500 GCA_018257835.1 Euura lappo
CAGTCGAATTACACGTGCCGGGGTACCAGTACTGTGGGCCGGGGACCAAATTAGCCAAGAGATTGGCTCGTGGTGATCCCGGAATCAATCCGCTAGACGCCGCATGCAAACAGCACGACATTGCATACGATAAGAATCGATCAAACATCGCAGCGCGAAACGCAGCCGACAAAGTACTCGCCGAGCGAGCGTGGAGTCGTGTTTCAGCCAAAGACGCCAGTCTGGGCGAAAGAGCTGTAGCCTGGGCAGTGACCAACACCATGAAGGCAAAGTCTAAACTCGGTATGGGGATCATGCGGAGAACCATAAAGAAGAAGAAGAAAAAGACAGGAAGGAGTTTGAGGAAACCCAAGAGTGGCGGTGTGAAGAAAAAGAAGACAATCACTCTGAAATCGGTCATTCAGGCAGCAAAGAAATCAATGAGACCCGGTCCCGGAGCCATTGAGTCGGCGTTGGCTGGGGCCCGTATAGCGGCGGCTCGAGGGGCGGTGCGTGTGCCTCGCGTTCTACCTGGCCCAAAGAAAATCGGCGGTTTCCTGCCTTTCCTTATCCCAATATTGGGGGCCCTCAGCGCCACAGGAGCCCTAGCTGGTGGCGCCGCGAGTATAGCGAAGGTGGTCAACGAGGCCAGCTCTAACAAACGTCAATTGGATGAGTCCAAGCGCCACAATTCAACAATGGAGGCGATTGCGTTGGGAAAAGGTTTATACCTGAAACCCTACAAGCAGGGTATGGGGTTGTACCTGGCGCCACCAAAAAACTAACAAAGCTGCCACGCCGTGCTCTCACCGACGCCGATTTACGCACCCACGCCGAGGAGATGAAAATTCCATATTTCCGCGGTGTATTCATGCGAAATGATTTACCCAATGGTGGTTCGAGAAAGCGTGAATCTGCAATTATCAATCTTGATGATAAAAATGGCCCGGGGACTCACTGGGTTGCGTACAGGAAAACGGGGGATAAAGTCGTCTATTTCGATAGTTTTGGCGATTTACAACCACCCGAGGATCTTATGCGATATCTCGGTGTAGGCAGCGTAGAATATAATCATAGAAGGTATCAAGAATATGACACTGTGATTTGCGGCCACTTGTGTCTCAAGTTTCTCAGTGGACAACTATAAAATGAATGCAACGCATCGTTTCATCATTAGTCATGGCTGATTCGCTGACGTTGACGTTGTCCGGAGCATCCTCCACGCTGGAGACACGCTTTTTTCCGCCGATCGAGTTGTCACCGTCGAAAGACTATGTTCTCGGGCTTGTCGAGCTCCTCACTTTCAATTCAATTCCCAATATCGACGTGGGTGGGAATAAGTTTTACATAAAACGAGCGAATAAAGAGGATAATGATGTTTTCATCATACCCACCGGTAGCTATGAACTCGAGGATATTGAAAATTTTCTCAAAAAGATTCTCCCCAAAGATATTCTCCTCAGTCTGAAGGCCAATAACAACGAGCTGCACAGTGAAATTAGGTGTAATCATGCGGTGGATTTTCGACCAGCGGATTCCATTGCTCGATTGCTGGGTTTTAAACCAAGTCTCCTCAAGGGTGGCATGACTCATAAATCCCAATTACCCGTGGCTATACTCAAAATCAATGCCTTACGCGTCGAGTGCAATATAACGACGGGTGCGTACATAAACGGAAAACGTGCTCACACGATTCACGAATTTTTTCCCACCGTTCCGCCCGGATATAAGATTGTGGAAGTGCCGACCAACGTCATTTACCTACCAACCACCGTCAAGACGATACATCATCTGCAATTGCGGATAGTTGATCAAGACGGGACGCGGGTGAATTTTCGCGGGGAGACTATAACCATACGGTTACACATTAAATCCGCGTGATAATGGGAATTGTTTTCGAGACGGCGAGACGATCTGGCGCAGGATATATAAACGCGACACCATGTCCAAACATCATCAGTCATCGAGCTCCTCTGATTCGAGTGACACGTCTGAACGCTCAGTTTCTCCAGAGTCTAGGTCTTCGACTTCGTGGCGATTTTGGAAAATAAAAATTCGTTGTGTGTTGTGCATAATACCATGGCGAAAATGATCAGAATTCAAAACCCCGTGGCGTTCGATGAATCGATCGCCCACTGTGAGATACACGCACACCAGCCATACGCATCGTCATCGTTCAAGAACAACGATGAGATTCGAATCGTTGTTCAGAATCAAGATGCATGTGTATTGCCTGGCAAAAGTTCGCTACACATTCACGGCAGGATTACAAAGGCTGATGGCAAAACAGCCGTCGCAACCACCAGTCTGGTTAATATGGCTATTGGTCATCTGTTTGCATCCATCCGCTACGAATTGAATGGGCATGAGATCGATCAAAATGTGAACGTTGGAATCACCAGTGTTATGAAAGGATATCTATCTTTGACGCCGGGACAGCAGCACTTCCTGGACAACACCGGTTGGTTGTGCGACGACGATATGGCAATAGCTAATGCCGCGGGATACTTTGACGTCATAATACCGCTGAATATCCTGCTTGGATTTGCCGAGGATTATAACCGAATCATCGTCAACGCCAAACACGAGTTGATTTTGACGAGATCAAACACCGATTTGAATGCCATTCTACAATCAGCGACGGAGGACGTGAAAATTTCAATCGAAAAAATTGAATGGCTGCTACCGTACATCAAACTCGCGGATAATGAAAAGCTGAAGCTGTTGAGTTACATCGCCGCTGATCCGGCCGTATCTATGAGTTTCCGCTCCTGGGAGATGTACGAGTATCCGATGCTGCCACAGACAACGAGACACATATGGGTGGTGAAAACGTCAACGCAGCTGGAGAAACCGAGACACGTAATACTGGGCTTCCAGACGGGACGGCGGAATGATGCGAAGAAAAATGCCAGCGAATTTGATCATTGCCGGATCAGAGATGTGAAACTTTATCTCAACTCGCAGTGCTATCCCTATGCTAGCATGAATCTCGATATTACCAACAATCAATATGCCATTCTCTATGATATGTACACCAACTTTCAACCGGCGTATTATGACAAAGAACCCGAACCTCTGCTCTCGCGTGGTAAATTTTTGGACAAAGCCCCGCTGGTGGCCATAGATTGCTCGAGACAGAATGAATCGTTGAAAGGCGGCCCGGTGGATATTCGTTTGGAATTTGAAACTAGTGCCAGCATACCCCCAAATACTTCGGCTTACTGCCTGATTATACACGATCGCATCGTAGACTACAACCCGATCAGCGGTGTTGTAAGAAAATTAGTTTAAGTTGATATTAATTAGAGTGTAATAACGAATGGATAAATAAAAATGTATTCAACATATGATTAATTATCTTTTTATTCTCCCCTCTCGATTTTTTTTACAACTTTAGAAACGAAAATGCATTGCTAATAAATATCATAGTTGTTCGTTTGTTTATCCTCATATACACATTTATTTTGTTTTGAATGGTTTTTACACGTTTTCTGGTGATTTAGAGTAAGAAAATGAACAGTTGTTGTACGGTCCACCGACGTAACGAAGATAGAGACGCTTTTCCGCCGCAGCCATACTCATCATATTGAATTGATCGGTATCCTCGTGCAGTATTTTGCTGATCCTTTTTGGTAGGAAGATGTTAAATTCATCGTCGAGGTTTGCCACAATACTAGGGCCGAACTTTGTGGCAACCATTTTGAGCTCGGTCACACCGTAGAACATTCCAACTTCCAGCTCAGCCATTTTCTTCGTCGGTGGAAAATCCTCCACATGACTGGCGTTGTTGATCTTTTCAAAGTCCATTATCTTTGATCTAGGTGGAAAGAAACGTAGAGAATTATTCAAGAAAAAAAAAAAAAAAATGAAGAGTTCAGAGGATGATGATGATGGAATTATTTTATTTACCTACCGTCTTTTGCTCAAAGATTCGTTTTTGCTGGATTTTTTTCCGTCACGAGAGACTCACAAGTTGGAGGTTGAAAAAATACTGTATATGGACGGTTAGACCCGTAGGGTTCTTATAGTCCTCGTAAAACCCTCGCGGAAGGTGGGGGGTGCTGCTGCTGCTGCGCACCTGAAAACGTAGTCGCGCTTATCTCGAACGCCCAATATTTGAAGGAAGTTTTTTTTTATTGGGGGCTGAAAAAGCGTTGCAGGAAATTTCGCGTCATCCCTTTGAAGTTCAAATTAGCGGTACGCCAGGTTGGCTGGGTAATAAAAAAAGGGCAACTCGCAATATTCTCATTGTAATTTTTATGGCAAAGAATGTCGCGAGGTTGCGTGAAAACTGACCGCTTGAAACATTTCTACGAAAGACCCATTTTTTTTTTTTAGCTCGAGAGAATTCCACGGTAGACCCATCGAGGGGTACGACAGCGAATGCCAGGTAGGTAGGTAGGTAGGTAGGTAGGTGATGAAGAAAAGGCAAGTTGCGGTGGAATCGTGAACCTGACCGGCAGCCACCTTGCGTACAGTAGAGGGCGCGAATGGAATTGTCGTGCACCTAACCGGCGGCAACCTCACATACAGTAGAGGGCGTTAATGGAATTGTCGAGCGCCTAACCAGCGGCAACATGTTGGGCGACCTACCCACTGCCGGTAAACAGCACGATTAGGGGCGCCATCTGTTGGGTGGCCTAACCACTGTCGGTAAAGTCGGTAAATAGCGCGATTAGGGGCGCCATCTGTTGGGTGGCCTAACCACTGTCGGTAAAGTCGGTAAATAGCGCGATTAGGGGCGCCATCTGTTGGGTGGCCTAACCACTGTCGGTAAAGTCGGTAAATAGCGTGATTAGGGACGCCATCTGTTGGGTGGCCTAACCACTGTCGGTAAAGTCGGTAAATAGCGCGATTAGGGGCGCCATCTGTTGGGTGGCTTAAAACAGAGCTGCTCCTTCGGTAAAGCAGACACCCGATATTACCAGCTGTAGGTAAAAAGTGCGCCTGACTGACGGCAACCTCACATACAGTGACTGCTCGGTCGGTAAAACAGACAACCTACATTGCCGACGGTAGAGCAATTCTAGGTAAAACAGAGCTGCTCGGTCGGTAAAACAGACACCCTACATTACCGACTGCAGGTAAAACAGAGTTACCCCTGGTCGGTAACAGGTCGGTAACAGGGATCTAGACTCAGAACCCCCACATTATATCTACTAGCGTTAAGCTACTTAACTTAACCTATTGTAACCAGGTCTCGAAATAAACCGTCAGCGTCGCTAGGCGATTCCAATTCCAAACAACAACAATCTAAGAAACAGACGAACAAGCAGGGAAGGATGGAGGAAGAGTTGAAGCAGTTGCGTGCGAAGGTGAATACAATGGGGGATCTGCAAAAAATGGTCGATGAATTGTACGCACAACAACAGCAGAATCCGAGCATTTCTCAAGAATTACAGGAGTTACGTATGCAGAATGAATTTCAGCGAATAGAATTAGAAAAAATTAAACAAAGTAGTTCACAAAGTAGAGTCATTCAGTTTCATTCAATTCATAGAGTTGGTAACAAATTTGCAACAAATGAGAGTCGATCTAAAACCTCCAGAATTTTCTGGACAAGATGGAGTTAATCCGAAAGAATTCCTGGAAGATGTGAAGAATTACTTGAAATTCAAAAATATTCCTAACGAATGTCAGTTATTTGTCGTAGAAAGCATGCTAAACGGTAGAGCTAAAACTTGGATAGAATCTTGTCGAGGGCGATTTTTAGAATTAAAAGATTTTGAAGATGGTTTTTTGGAAAAGTTTTATTCGATACCATTGCAAATAAAAGCGGAAGAACAGTGGCGATCTCGTCGATATAGTTCACAAGACGGTACTTTACAAAATTATTTTTATCAACAAGTGAAACAAGCTCGCTTTTGTCTTTCAAATTTAAACTTGATTTTACAATAGTACAAAAAATGCCTATCAGAGTTAAAGATGCACTTGCATTGGCTGATTTTAGTAAAGAAAATGAAATAGTACAAGCCTTGTCAATATTAGATGCTGGGTATGAAGCTAGTCAAAAAGATGATCAGCGCGATAAAAAAAGTACACTAACAGTTCGAATCAAGTAAACACCTATTCAAATTCGCAGAGTTCAAACGGTTACAATAATAAGAGTGAAGCAAACAAAATTCAAAACAATGCTGGATATTCAAACTCGCAGAATGTACAAAGTCAAGGTGTTTATAATCAGTATTTACCAGCGGTACAATTACCAGTACATCCACGTCAAGCTTATAATCAACCGTTAACAGCAAATTGGCAAAATAATCCACCAAATAATTATCCGTATTATAATCAAAACATGGTTTTTCCAAATACTCAGTATCCTCCACCTGTGATTGTAGGTACTAACAGTAATAATTTAAGTAACAACAGTTCGAACGCGGCAAATTCAAATCAAAACAGGCAGCATTTAAACTGATGTGCAACGCGATGAGGCTAGGTCCAACATCGGGTTGCTCATCATCTTTTCACGATATAGAACAGGATCTAATTTCAGATATAGATTTAGAATTCATAAAAAATACAGAAAAATCGAGTCAATCTTATAAATGTCCATTTATTTTGGGTAGTGTTAAAGGTATTCCAGTTTCAATCTTAGTAGACAGAAGTCAAATTACTTGTATATCCGAAAAATTGTTTAGACGTCTCGAAAGTCAAGGAAAATTTGACATTTTACCGGTTAGTAATATCTTAGTAATACCAGCGATTGGAAAAAAATCAACTCCAGTAAAGAAAAAGATCCTAATTGAGGTGAAAATTGGTGATATTGTTAGTAGATGTTCATTTCTTGTGTTGCCAGGGTTAACGAATGAAATGATATTTGGAAATGATTGGCTTTCTATCAACAGACCGGTGTTAGACTATAACAAAAAAACAATAGCAATTAATGGGAGTTTGCTCCGTGCGTCATCGGTATCGTACGGGTGGACCTCTTCTGAAAGATTGCTCTCTTATTTAGTGTGTAATAAAATATGTATTCAAATTTCAAACGTAGAAGTGCCAGAACAGCAGGTAGAAGTAGAAGAGACTGTAATTGAAAAAACTAGAATTGTTGAAACACAGAATAATGAGAATGATGAGAATTTGACAATCGATAGAAATATCGGTGTAGATGCAGTCAAACAACCTGAAACTCAAATTTCTAATGATAATTTGGAAAATAACTTAGTAATTAGTGAACAACTGGACTTGTTGAAGAAAAAATTGATAGAAATGATATTGTTAGAATAAGTGATATTGATGAAATTGATAATAATGATATTGAAATTGTTTTGGAAGAAGTTTTACTTGAAATCGAAATTGTTAATGATAATAATGATTTGAATTTAGAAAATAATTGTGTTGATGATAATTTGTGCAATGAAGATGATAATGTAAATGTACAGACTCTTTATGAGCAACTTGAAAATGATTTTGGAATAGTAGATGAACAGGATAATTTTGAAATAGATATTGAAGGTGAAGATTATAATTTTTTTTGATGAATTTTTAAGTAATATAAACGTTGTACACTCGAATAATGAGACAAGCGATTTTTTAGAGCAGATTCAAACGATCGCGGATACAATTACGATGATTGATGGCAAACAACGGCGAGCTCTAGTTAATTTACTATTGAAATATGAAAAGCTATTTTCGAACAAAGCTGGATGCGTTACTATTTATGAACATAGTATCAAGTTAAAGCACGACAAACCTCACATAAAAAGATCATGTCCAATTCCTTTGAAACTTAGAGATCCGGTATCAGCAGAGATTAAATTAATGTTAGATGCAGGAATTATTGAAAGATCTAATAGCCCTTATTGTAATCCGCTAAGAATTGTCCACAAATCAGGTAAAAATGTTAGAATCTGTCTTGATGCTCGATTTCTAAATAAAGTGATACACTCTGATAATGAAACTCCACCTCCGATTGACGAATTAATACATAAACATCACGGTGTTAAATTTATGACAACAACCGATTTAACGCAGGGTTATTGGCCAATACCATTAGCTCCTGAATCACGAAAATATACAGCTTTCTTGCACAATACATCGTTATATCAATTTACGAGAATACCATTTGGATTGAAAACTGCAGGGAGTGGTTTTATTAGAACGTTAAATTTAGCAATTGGTGAGAACTTTTCGGAATTTTTAACAACTCATATAGATGATCTTCTTATAACCTCGAAATCGTTTGATGAACATTTAATTCATTTGCGATTGATATTTGATCGTTTAATGGTACACGGTTTTACACTGAAGCTTAGCAAATCACTATTTTGTCGAGAATCTGTTCCTTGTCTTGGATTTATTTTATCGCCAAATGGAATAACACCTGATCCAGACAAGCTTAAAGTAATACAGGAGTTTCCTGAACCGGAAAATTTAACACAATTACAAAGATTTTTCGGAATTTGCAATTTTTACACACAATTTGTAATTCAACACGCGAATTTTGTTAATCCATTTGGTGATCTATTGAGCAGTGAAGATACATGGAATTGGAAACCTGAACATTCGATAGCATATCAACAATTAAAAAATAACTTTTTGAACTGCGTAACTTTACATCATTATATACCGAACGTACCTTTTCAACTACAAACAGATGCTAGTGATATAGGAATAAGTGGCGTACTTTTTCAAACTGACGAAAATGGAGATAAAAAAAATCTATATATTAAAGTACAGAAATGGATGTCTGCAGTTTCCATTTCTACCGCCAGGGGCCGCCACATCCGGTTTACGTGCCTCAGGTCGCGCCACGCTGTTCACGCGCCTCAGGTCGACTCCTCCGCGATGGAACCCTGCGAGTTTTCCAACATTCAGCAAATCGGCTGCGCTGAACGTGTTCAAGGAAGATTGGGATAGCTTCGCGGAGCTGGTGCAGCAATCGATAGATTTTCCGTTCGGTGTGACGGCCTTTTTTTACAAGGCAGCACACGGAATATCTGCTGTACCCATGGAGGTTTTCAAAGATATACGCGGGTTCGTCCGCCGGATCGAGTCCATTATTTTCGTGCAGCTCCACCATGCGGTGGAATTCACCGGACCTAGGGGATCACTGGTGACGTTCGACCTCGCGGGCGTCGCCAAGTTGACGAATGCGGCTTGGGCGAATGTGACAAAACACCGCAAATATCATCTCGTGGGCAAGGTGGGACACTTCTCAAAGGTCCCGTCTCTCCGCGCCTTTCCAAAGTGTTCATACGCCCACGGGTATGATACCAGGGCGCACGTCTTACCGGCGCAGAACGCGCCGCCGCGATGGTTGTCATCGCTCTTTAACGGGTTCCGGAGCTTCCCGGAGGGACACACACTCTCGCAATTGGGCGCGGAAGTGATCAACCACCACGCGCGCTACACAGATTACGCGCGGATGGCGATGGAGGTGGGATTGGGCGCTCGATTCGAGGGCGTGTTCACTTACGCAGGAGTCGACATCTTCGGCCAGATGAGACGGGAATTGGATACCGGACGAGAAATGGCCACCGAGTGTCACCGCGCGGGTGCCGTTGTCGTTATTCCCAACTTCGGTAAACTCGTGAGCAACCCGAGTTGGCTCGGCGGCAAGAACGACATCGTCGAACAGCCATATAAATTGACGCCCTACCCGAAGGGTTGCATCGTCAAAGCGACCCAGCTCTCGGCCGAAATGGACAGGTGGACCAAGCTGCACGCCTGGGTGCAAGGGATCACGGTTCACACGGACTATACTAGATTGAGGGCAATGAGGATTCGGCCTGCAGGGTCGTCGGCGGCCGAGAGCAGCGACGAGGATTCCTGGGTCGCCAAGTACCGCAACCGGAGCGAACTGGAATGCCGTTACAGTGCGGACACCATCCGTCGAATGTTTCACTGTCCGACCGATAGATTCGCCGAAAATCTCGAAATGATTTTGGAATACGTGGCCGGTCTCGATGACAAGATAAACCCGATGGAGGTGGCGCTGCGTAAAAGGAAGGAAGCGATAGCCGAGGCGGCGAAACGCGGCGCAGAGAGGAAAGCGACGGCGGCGGCGGCGACAACGTCTACTGCGACGACGTCTACCGCGACGACGTCTACCGCGACGACGTCTACCGCGACGACGTCGACGGAGAGTACACGGCCGCTCGCAATGATGGGACTCCGAGACAAGATGCAGGCGATAGCCAAGGGTACGCTCGGAAAAACCAATTCGACCTACGATCTGGAACTAGACGGCGACCACGTGGTGAGTACACTCGCGCTTGTGTCAACTTTTTTCCCGTTTCTTACAACAATTGCGGCGTTTCGCGATAATAATAATAATGATAATCATAATAATAATAATAATAATAATAATAATAATAATAATAATAATAACTTGTTTGTTCGTGTTTCAGGCTGAACTGTACCTCGACCTCCTCGCACTCTACGCCAGAAGACGTTGCGGCCTTACGGAGATGGCTCACGGGAGGGCGTTTGGACGTCCGTCGGCGATCTTCGATCACCATGCGTTCAAGTCGACCCAGGGAGAGGCCCGTTTGGGTGCACCGATCGCGGTGACGGATGTGATTAAGGCTTTCGAAACACCAACCACGGACTACGCGTTAATGGCGTTGGCAACCTGTTCGGGGTACGGTTGCTGGTTCCGGGACAGCCTGAGAAAAATTGTCGAGACGCGCGTGAAATGCGTGCCGGCGGTACTGTGCAATCGTCCGCAGGACAGACACGGCAGGGAGTGGCTGCCGGTGTTGGGGTTTCTGGATTTTATCAAACACATCTCGACCGCAGTTCCGCAAGCAAAAAACCCCGAGCCTATGCGAGGGCAGGCGGCTAGTCTCATGAATCTGAAGCAGCTCACGCCCCACATAAAGGCCGCGCAGAAAGAGATGGAAAAAACGAAGGCACACGCAAAAGAGATGGCCCTCCAATGCTGCTGGAGATGCCAGGAGCCATGTGAGTCTGCACACCCATTTTTCTCGTCTTGTCTCGTCATTATTATATACAGAGTGAATTCCTAAAGTGTAAACAGCCCAAACTTAGTGCGCATGCGCGTACCTGAAAAAATTGAATGTCGGCTGCGATAGCAACCGTCGATTGGGTATCCCAGACAATTTTTCAATTTTTTCAGATAAGCGCATGCGCACTAGGTTTTTGGCTGTTTACACTTTAGGAATTCACTCTGTATATCATATGAGCTGAGAAAGCTCGACAAGAGAGGACAAGACGACTCGCACATGAGGAAATCGTTGACGTCCTGAACCTGTACCTCCCCGACGACAAACGCATTGACGAGGTGCCAACCGGCTATTATATAGCGCCAGACGACCGACTTCCCGCGTCACGGACCACTCCACAAGGACAAGAACCACAACAACAAGAAGTACGGGACAAGCCCACGGTGACGCCGACCGACGGACGACCCACCTCCGACGTTGCATCCGGCAAAAGGAAGCATTCGGATTCGCCGCAATCTGAGGCCGGCCGTTCCGGCAAAGTACAACCAGCCAAAGTACCGCCCAGGATAACGTCAATCGTGCGATTGACGGGACCCCGTGCGAGGGATAGTCAGCCCTTGGTGGTCGACGTTTCGCAGCCCGAGGCAAGTGCAGCGGTGGCGGCGGCTGCCACGATGAACGAGCCGGTGCCGGGCCCCTCTGGCGTGCGGCCGACCACGCCGACGGATACGCCGACCGATAACGACGAAGCAAGGCCGATGCTGCTGGATGCCCAATCGTATATCCGGCAGCTGAAAGGCCTTACCAAGCCACTTCCGAAATCGCCACTCACCATACCGGAAAAGTTGGTCATAGTTTCGTACGGACTGGCGCATCTAGGCATAGGCGTACGCGGTCCCCGCACCCCAGCTCGACTCCTCCGTGAATTCCCGACCCCCGGAGGTTGCGCCGCGTGGTTACGCGCCCCAGGTCGACTCCTCCGCGATGTCTTGACCCCTGGAGGTCGCGATACGCGGTCCACGCGCCCCAGCTCGACTCCTCCGCGAATTCTCGACCCCCGGAGGTCGCGCCGCGTGGTTCCGCGCCCCTGGTCGACTCCTCCGCGTGGTTACGCGCCCCAGGTCGACTCCTCCGCGATGTCTTGACCCCTGGAGGTCGCTACGCGGTCCACGCGCCCCAGCTCAACTCCTCCGCGAATTCTCGACCCCCGGAGGTCGCGCCGCGTAGTTACGCGCCCCTGGTCGACTCCTCCGCGAATTCCCGACCCCCGGAGGTTGCGCCGCGTGGTTACGCGCCCCAGGTCGACTCCTCCGCGATGTCTTGACCCCTAGAGGTCGCTACGCGGTCCACGCGCCCCAGCTCAACTCCTCCGCGAATTTTCGACCCCCGGAGGTCGCGCCGCGTGGTTACGCGCCCCTGGTCGACTCCTCCGCGAATTCCCGACCCCCGGAGGTTGCGCCGCGTGGTTACGCGCCCCAGGTCGACTCCTCCGCGATGACTTGACCCCTGGAGGTCGCGATACGCGGTCCACGCGCCCCAGCTCAACTCCTCCGCGAATTCTCGACCCCCGGAGGTCGCGCCGCGTGGTTCCGCGCCCCTGGTCGACTCCTCCGCAAATTCCCGACCCCCGGAGATTGCGCCGCGTGGTTACGCGCCCCAGGTCGACTCCTCCGCGATGTCTTGACCCCTGGAGGTCGCTACGCGGTCCACGCGCCCCAGCTCAACTCCTCCGCGAATTCCCGACCCCCGGAGGTTGCGCCGCGTGTTTACGCGCCCCAGGTCGACTCCTCCGCGATGTCTTGACCCCTGGAGGTCGCGATACGCGGTCCACGCGCCCCAGCTCAACTCCTCCGCGAATTCTCGACCGCCGGAGATCGCGCCGCGTGGTTACGCGCCCCAGGTCGACACCTCCGCGATGTCTTGACCCCTAACCCTTGACCCCTAATAATATATATTATAATAGTAATAATTTTATGATATACAGTTTATAATAATAATTTTTCAATATTATTATAAACAATTTGACATGCCGGCTATAAATTCCGATGTTTCGTTACTTGACTGATATTTTTCAATATTATTATAAACAATTCGACATGTCGGCTATAAATCCGGATGTTTCGTTACTTGACTGATAATTTTCGATATTATTATAAACAGTTCGACATGCCGGCTATAAATCCCGATGTTTCGTTACTTGACTGATATTTTTCAATATCATTATAAACAATTCGTCATGCCTACTACAAATGCTGATGTTTCGTTACTTTACTGACAATTTTTAATATGAATACAAACAATTCGCCATGCCGGCTATGAATCCCGATGTTTCATTTCTTTACTGAGATTTTTCGATATTATTGTTAACAATTCGTCATGTCTGCTATACATTTCAACTTTTCGTTGCCTACCCGGTTATTATCAATATTTATATCAACAATTCGTCATGTCTATTAAACATTTCAACTTTTCGTTGCCTTCCCGGTTATTATCAATATCATTATCAACAATTTGTCATGTCTGCTATTCATTTCGACTTTTCGTTTCCTTCCCGGTTATTATCAATATTATTATCAACAAACCGTCACGTCTGCTATATATGTCAAATTTTCGTCACCTTCCCGGTTTTTATCAATATTATTATCAACAATTCGTCATGTTTGCTACACATTTCAACTTTTCGTTGTCTACCCGGTTATTATCAATATTTATATCAATAATTCGTCATGTCTATTATACATTTCAACTTTTCGTTGCCTTCCCGGTTATTACAATATCATTATCAACAATTTGTCATGTCTGCTATATATTCTAGACTTTACCAATATTTCTGGATATTATAATTAACAATTCGTCATAACGGCTTTGAATCCTGATGTTTCGTCACTTGACTGATATTTTCTGCTATGCTTATAAACAACGAACGTTGCTTGCGTGGCTAAATCTCAACAAGACCAATGTGGAAGCACGTTAGTATTTGTACTGCGAAATTCCGAATCACTGTATGTTTAACAAGAATAACACGGAGTGGACAAAATGAAAGGAATTTGTGAAAGCTGTACTGAGCAGAATGTATTTCGTGATTCCCAGAAAAACAGAGCGTTATTATTTGAGATCGTTGTTATTACGTCTTCGGGGATCACAATCATATGATTGGCGAACTGACCAAGGTACGATATACTCATCCTTGTTGGGGCAACTGTGGCGCGAACGTTAGTTACTGATGACGAAGAATGAGACAAATGTTGAGATGAAGGATCGTGTATCAAATTTCCGAAAAAGATGTGTAGGCTGTTTGCGTACATGTATATGTGTTTTCGACATGTCAATTAATGCATGCAAATCGTTTGAAAAATACAAATACGAGTTGGTCGATCAAAATGAATATAATGAAACAAACGAATAGGCCTTGCGGGTGATCAATGAAATACTCGTATTTCGTAGATTCACGTTGCAAAAATTCAATTCACTAGACTTAAAAGAAGGTTACATATTTACGTGTATCACAGACAATGACGAAAACATCAGTGCTATCGAACAGATAGTGGGAACATTAGTTAATAGTTCAACGAAAGTCAACGTATTGTATATGACGCAGTTATGCGTGCTGTACGTTGCGAAGGATCTATGAAAAAGTTATTCACGTATTTATATCATAACTTCATTGGGAAGTATGGGTCTGATAGTGTTGCCTGTAGCATGGACTGGAATCGCAGCGAATTTATTGGAAGGAGGAAGAACTGCACACTCTACTGTCAAGCTGCCGTTACAATTGAATGAATGCTTAACGTGCAATATTAAATCGAATTCTGCACAAAGGTTGCACATTCGAGATGCGAAAGTCAGAATCTAGGATGAAATGATAATGGCCTCTTAGTATCCACTGGAGGCTGTTGACCATATGTTTAGAGATGTATAAGAATGTAACGAACCATTCGGTGGTAAAATAGTCATAATTTCCGGGGATTCTCGGCAAATTTTACCATTTAGCCGTGGAAGTAGAACACAAATTTCAGAGGCGTGTGTGAAAATACGCAGCCTATGGAATCAATTCGTATACTTGTCATTGAAGGGCAATCTTGGCACCTCTGATGGACAAACAGATTCTCAACAATGGCTTCTGCGGGTTGTGGATGGTGTATTTGGCGATTCTTTTAAACATCACAACGGAGTTGTATGCATTTACACGAAATTCTGCTCGAATGGTGAAATTGTGCAAGAAATATTTGGAGAGAGCGTCGATCCTCAAGATCCCCCAAATTATGGAAAGGTTATATTAGCTGAAACCAGTGTGGATGTCATTGCCATAAACAATGAAATAATGTCCAAAATAAAAATTGTTGGAGTAGAATAAATGAGTGTCCGTACAGGTGAAGATGAAGATAATACTGATATGAGTAATATTCTCCCGATAGAATTCATGAATTCATTGACACCCAATGGTCTTCCACCTAATAATCAAACGCTAAAAGTGGGCAGTATTGTTATTCAATCCTCTACCGATTTCAATTGCACAGCGTGATAGTATACACTCCCAAAATATTTGAAATACCACTGACAACCGAGCGAGCGAAGCGAGTGAGGAACAACGCTCTCTTCCGACCGAGTGAGCGAGCGAAGCGAGCGAATGAGGAACAACGCATTCTAGTAATATCATTAGTGAGTAGATGTTTAACAAGAGCTGAACAAAAATATTTCACGACGGAAAAAAAAATACTTGCAATTTTACACTCGATCAGAAAATTTAGAATGTATTTAATTGGTGCAGAATTTGAAATAATCACAGATCATAAAGCTTTAATATTTATACAAGAAACTGAATTCAAAAACGACAGACTGATGCGTTGGAGTTTATACTTGCAACAATATACGTATACAATCAGATACTGTAAAGGAAAAGATAACATCGTAGCAGATTTTTTCAGCCGTAACATAGATGGTTTTTCAGCACCAAGAGAACACAAGAATCTAATAGTATCTTTTCTCAGTGAAATAAAAAATACTTAAGATCTAGTATAATTTTTTAAAGTAGTTGTATTTAATTTAGAACCAGAATTAAAGTCAAAATTAAAAAACCTCAAAAAATTACGGATGGAGGATCCTCAGTTAAAATTAATTAGAGAAAACACAATGACAGATGGTAATGCGGATAAATATAGAATACATGAAGGCATACTATTTCATAAAAAATCGAATGAACAAAATTGGAAAATAATGATACCCGTAGAGTTAAATTTATTATTAGTAAGTACTATGTATGATAAATTAGGTCACGTAGGTGCATTTAAGACTTACAGTTATCTTGCGCAATTTTATTATTGGAGAAATATGAGACAATATATAAAAAAATGTGTAGTGTCATGTGATCTATGTCAATGAGTAAAACCATTAACTTACAGTATGCAGGGAGAATTTGGTCAAGTAACTGCGAAAAAACCTACTACGGACCCTTACCTAAATCAGTGGGTGATGTTCAGTATTTACTAGTCACAATCGATGCGTTTTCAAAATATGTCAAATTATATACACTGAAAAAAGCTACAACAATGAGTACAATAAATAAACTTACAAAAGACTATTTTCTTGAAGTAGGAAAGCCAGAAAAAATCTTGTCAGATAACGGAAGCCAATTTACATCTTATGAATGGAGAAATATGTTGGAAACAGAAGGAATTCAAATATGTTTTTCATCAATTAGACATCCGCAATCTAATCCCACAGAACGTGTCATGAAAGAACTAGGCCGTTTATTTCGAACTTTTTGTGCAAATAAACATACAAAGTGGGCTCAGGCTCAACATGTAAAACAAATAGAAGAACTCTTTAAGGGGGTGCTCTACTCGATTTTTACCACGAAAATTATTTTCTCGAATATCTTCTAAACGGAGCTTCTAAACGGACTGTCCTTTGGGAATCCGATGATTCATGAGAGCCAGATTCGATTGAACTGATGAGAGTCATCGAAATTGAAAAAAAAAAAATGATTTGTTGTACACCGTAAGAGGTGGGGGCGTCACCTATTTCCATTGATAGCTAAGTCTACGCACCTCAATCGCAAAAAACAGCTTCTTGGCGGATTGCCGCGTGCAATGCCGAACACAAATATACCAAAACATCGTGGTTTTGTGCAAAAACAAAGACGTGGTTTGTGTCCTACGAAATTGCGTCAATTTGGCGATAGTCAAACAGCTGGGATCATGGTGGGTCATGGTGAATCATGGACGGCAAAGAGTTTTCGGCAGCGGCCGAAAGATGGCGTCCGCCGCGTATCCCTAGGACCGCGTCGGTAAGTACGCTATCCGCCTAGTGTCGGACTGATCTCACCGATCCAGGGATCGAAGCAGCCGGCTGTCAGTGACAAAAGCACGTGGGATGTGCCTAATTGTCTCGGAATTTCCAAAGAATGTTGTTATGATTGTGAAAAGTCACAGAACACGAACTGCCGGGCAACATCAACAGTTCATCGGTAAGTGCTATAATAATGATAATAATAATAATAATGATAATGAGAATAATAATTATATTAATAATATTAATAATAACAACAACGATAATAACGATAATTACTATATAATAATTGCCTTGCACGAAATTACGATATCCCCGAATTTTTTAGCGGTTTCGAGTCTACCCCGGCTCGGAAACGACGAATATCACCTTTTTTCCGGGACCGAATCGTCCTACGAGCTGATATTTTCGATCAAAGTTCGTTAAAATGTCCGGCGACATTACCATAAATTGGCATTTCTGACCTCGGAATCAGACCTATTTCGTGTTTCGTAGTGTTTTCGAGGTTGCCCGAGTTTGGGAAAGTTATACGTCGCCGTTCGGCCCCAACCGGATCTTAGTATCAGCTAAAATTTAAGGAAAATATGGATTTTCCTTCAAATGTCCGGCGACATTGTACAATGATCTGGAACGCTGGAGCGATATCGTCAACCGATTTTCATGAAAAATGGTAAGCCTAAGTATTTGGGATCGCTGAATCGGAATCCGGAATAAAAATTCAAAAATTCAAAATGGCGGATCCAATATGGCGGACGGGTTACATTATCGCGATATCGTCACCCGATTTTCATGAAAAATGGTAAGCCGAAGTATTTGGGGTCGCTGAATCGGAATCTGGAATGAAAATTCCGAAATTCAAAATGGCGGATTCAATATGGCGGACAGGTTACGTTATCGCGATATCGTCACCCGATTTTCATGAAAAATGGTAAGCCGAAGTATTTGGGGTCGCTGAATCGGAATCTGGAATAAAAATTCCGAAATTCAAAATGGCGGATTCAATATGGCGGACAGGTTACGTTATCGCGATATCGTCACCCGATTTTCATGAAAAATCATGAACAATCGACAATTTTTCGGGTAAACTGTTCTTAGATGTTTTCCATGAAGAATAATTAAAAATTATGATTAAAAACGGGTCATAGGGTCTGCAAAAAATTACATTACATCATACAAGATGTTTTCCATGAAGAATAATTAAAAATAGTCAAATGTTCAAATATCCAAATATGTTCAAATATGTTAATAGTAATAATTATCTGTTCAATAGAATAGTTCATATAAAGAAGCATTCTCTCAATAGAAGTATCCTTTTTTATTCACCTCCGCCGACGGAAACGAACTTTAGGTTAAACGTGCCAGAAGTGCATGATGTAGCAAATAATTCGGCACGTTTTTTTTTACACTGGTATCCCCAGTAGACAGAAACCACTGGTCGCTGTGAATTTTACATTACAATGATGCCCAAAAAAGTTGAGAATGGAATAACTCACATGAGACTTAATCCTCCGTCATTAAAAAAAAAATATATTTTCATATTCTTCATTATCCAAATATAATATATTACATAATAACTAAACCAAGAGTTTTTCGATAAAGGCATTTTCGACGTCGTGTTTCACCCAGCTCTTGAGAACCGCACAATCAAGGCACTCCATTGCTGGCCGATAAATCCGCTCGAAGGGCTGCCTACACTCGTAACATTGTGGGGCGATTGGTTCCCTTCCGCGGAAATAACAATAGTGGAGTTCAGTAAGTCGGCTGGGAAGTGCTCGGTAAACGTTCACGATTCTGGTCATGAAATGTGGATTTTTAAATATGGTGCGGAGTCCAACGTGACGGTGTACTTACGCTTCGTCGTAGCACTCCTCACATACTTTACGAATTGCGGGGCCCATCAAGACTCTCCAGAGCGAAGCTTGGCCACACATCATTTCGCTCCATTGAGCAGTGTACCAAGACTCGAAGCTTTCCAAGCTGTACTCGGATACATCGTACCAGCAAAATGCCTCGATGGCGGACCTCAAAGAAAGTTGGGTGAAACAATTCATTTTCTTCACTTTTCTGAAGTTGATCGAAATTTGGCGAAGATGATCTGAACGTTGAAGATGGTTGCAAAAGAAAAACAACACGTAACTTTGAGAGTATTTTTTTTATATTTCCAAGGATATCGTAATTCCTTAATTATTTTTCTTGTGTATAAAACCCTTCGAACGATTCTCCAAACCCAAGTTCGTGAGAAGATTGGACATTCAATGAGCATTCGATGTTCGAAAGAAATATATGTACGAGAATTCTGGACCAAATCAAATTGAATACGGAATGTCGAATCATATTATTATCTTACGGAAATTAACGTTGGTTTGAATTTTGATCAATATCATCTGCAAAAAACACAAAAAAAAAACAAACAACGACAAGTTCCTTCTGTCTCTTGAAACTGTAGCTTGACGTTGTTTTACTCGATGTGCGTTTATGAGCAGGAATTGAATAACATAAAAAAATGTCAATCACCGTAGATTTTACAAAGAACAGTCGGCATATGCTAATTCAAGAGAATATTCCACAAAAGTGAGTGTACCATCGCAATGTGGTGTGTCGATGGCTTGAAACTACCCGAATAATTTTAAATGTGCAGCTTGGTTGGGTTCATCTACGAACGAATAGGATTCCGTACCGTCGAGTCAGAACGGTGCTATTACATCTCGTTAGCCACTGGAAGTGGATCAAATTTAATCATAATCGTGCGGGATAAACCGGAGGAATTCGAAAGTCAAGCCAGAAGGTTGCAGGTGTGAACAACATTTTTCTTTGTGCGAAAATTGATACTCAATCAAAAACATGGTTCTTCAAGGTCATGAAAATCGAAGCCTGTGTGCCGAAATACAATGATGATTTGGGATTATTCGAGTTCCATGTGCACACCGAGACACAGATACACTATTTTTTTCAACTATTAGAATCTGAAGTACAGATTTTACCAAGGTATCGGGTGTGTGTCGAAGAAGAAGATAACTGATGCTGCTATCGACTGAGCCTTTTTGATTCTTTAAGGTCATAAAAATCGAAGCCTGTCTGCCGAGATATAATGATGATATGGGATTATTCGAGTTCCATGTGCACACCAAGGCACAGATACAGTATTTTTTTCAACTATCAGAATCGGAAAAACTGATTTTACCAAGGTATCGGGTGTGTATCGAGGAAGAAGAAACTTAATGCTGCTATCGACTGAACCTTATTGATGATAACAACGGAACCTAAGTGAGTTACTGCGAATAAGAAATTAATGAAAACAATTTAAAAATAAAACGTTCGTTGACTGAAGGAAGTAGACAATCTTGCCCAGATGTGTGCCCACCCGCCAATGACCAAACCCTAGGACTGGGAAGCAGATGACACCGTGGACAACCAGGGTCATCGAGGGAGGGGTCACTGACTTTGGTGTGCCCACCCGCCAATGGCCAAACCCTAGGACTGAGAAGCAGATGACAACGTGGACAACCAGGATCATCGAGGGAGGGGTCACTGACTTTGGTGTGCCCACTCGCCAATGGCCAGACCCTAGGACTGAGAAGCAGATGACATCGTGGGCAACCAGGGTCATCGAGGGAGGGGTCACTGACTTTGGTGTGCCCACCCGCCAATGGCCAGACCCTAGGACTGAGAAGCAGATGACATCGTGGGCAACCAGGGTCATCGAGGGAGGGGTCACTGACTTTGGTGTGCCCACCCGCCAATGGCCAAACCCTAGGACTGAGAAGCAGATGACAACGTGGACAACCAGGATCATCGAGGGAGGGGTCACTGACTTTGGTGTGCCCACTCGCCAATGGCCAGACCCTAGGACTAAGAAGCAGATGACATCGTGGGCAACCAGGGTCATCGAGGGAGGGCTTATTTTAATACATTAGGTCATAATTTTATTAAATAAAACCTTTTTTATCGATCGATAAGCTATGCAACGTTGTCTTCCATGGTCAATTAGTTTCGAATTGAGTTGTTCTCATAAATGAACCTAACACGACATAACCTCGGCTGACACTTACAAAACCTCCCCAAAGCTGTGATGAAGCTGTGTCAACTGCCGCCGTGAACTGGACGGTCAACTGCCACGATCACTTCTATATATGCCTACCCCCATGCGTTTACGTTTAACCTCAAGTTCGTTTCTTTCGGCGGAGGTAAATAAAAAAGGTTACTTCTACTAAGATAATGCTTCGTTATATACACTATACTATCAGGCGATACATATGATACAAAGAATTATTATTATAAAAACTTCGAGTTTTAGTACGCTGTTCAATGTGTTACGTGCAACCTAGCTGAAGGCTACGGTTGCTGTGTATTTTAATTATTGAGAGTAATCTTCGAGCGGCTGAAGATTACTCTCGTGGGGTTAGCTCGAATAAAGTCCTGAGGACACCTGCTATTCTGAGATATGGGAGGAGTGAAATGATAAGGTGACCTGATTTATTGATAATCCGTGAACCGAACCTTGAGTTTATTGACAATTAAAAAGGATAAGAAAGGCTAACAATAAACAACTACTATTATAATTGAAATAAACTAATCTTCGAAATCAATCAATATAAAATAATATATAAACAAAGAACGGAAAGAAGAAGGGAGAGATGAGTCAAAGAGTGCGTCACCCAGGAGACACGGTGAGGTCGGCTTCGATTTAACCTGTCTTGAGTCCAGTGCGCCGTGGATGTCCTTGCCAAGGCTTGGGTAGAATTGGCAGCGGTTCTCGTCCCTCAGGCAGTCCTAGGCCCTTTACTCATTGAAGGTGTAGGACGAGTTCCTTTTAACTGTCCCCCTCGCTACCTTGGGCTTACTCGGCAACCACGTCAGACTGACCCAACGGCTAGGTGCGACCGCACCGTGAACTCCGGGGCGGCTGGTCACTTTGCCCAGCAACACTCACCACAATGGCAGATTTTGACTGCCGGACAACTGCCGGGGTTTCCTTAAATAAACCTCGGGTTGTCCTGATTTTTGTAAATCTGCTGATGTGCTGACGGCGACATCAGCAGTCTTGCGTGTGGTTGCTGCTGGCTTGACTCAACCCTTCTTCGCCTCGATTAACTATTTCGCAAGGCGTTGGGCAATCAAGCGTGTTGCATGAATGCGTTGACTGCGAAATCCTTTGGAATTTGTGAAAAATGAGGACGGGCCGTAACACCCTCCCCCAAGACGCTAACTCCTTTAGAGAGGTGACGCGTATGGCTTAGAAAAGGTCCGAAAAGCAGTCTAGTCGCCTTCATGGCACGCTTGGTTCTCCAACTTGACCTGAGAAACAAAAGAAGAACTACTATTAAGTACTCTAACTTAGTACTAATGCCTATACTACCGTAAAACTATCTATAGTTGGGTTTGTTCTAATATCGTTCTTGATTTCCCGAACCGCGGGCGTTGGTAAAGGCCTTGGTGGTGTCCCTTAAGCCCAACGTTCTTCAGCTTCAGCTTGTCCAGATGCTTCAGTTTTCTTTTCCCGCGCTGGTCTGAGATTATCGCGGTGTTCAGGTTCAGCATTTCTACGATCTCGTACGGTCCGTCGTAGTAAGGATCCAGCTTGGTTCGAGCTTCGCGTTTGGCGTAGACCTCGTCTCCGACCTTGAACTTGACAGGGTTAAGTTTTGCGTCATACCTCTGCTTCGAATCTCTCTTAGCGTTGTTCAGGTTGTTTCCTCCGACCTCTGCTAGCTCGTTCAATCTGGTTACAAGGTTTGCCAAATACTTGGTAGTGGTTGGACAATGTTTGGCCAGGGGTAGCGAGTCTGGAGTCCTTTTAGGTTTTCCGAAGGCCATCTCGTGAGGGGAGAACTTCGTTCCTTCGTGGACGGCGGAGTTGTAGCATCGCATTGCGTCTGGCAGCAAAGTGTCCCATTCCTGTTCGTGGTGTGCGTAGTGACGCAAGTATTCCACAAGACCGGTGTGGCTCCGCTCTAGTGAGCCATTGGTTTGCGGGTGATACCCTGATGTCATTACGTGGTTCACTTTGTTGATCCTCAGAAATTCCCTCATGTTCTCGCTGGTGAAGCTTCTTCCTCGATCGCTGAGAAGAATCAAGGGGATGCTGTAGGGTTTGAAGTATCCCTGATCCAAGGCTCGGATGATAGATATAGAGGTCTGGTCCGGAAGTGCGAAAGCGTGACCTAGCTTCGTCAACAGGTCGATCACCGTGAGTATGTATCTATTCTTGTTCCTAGTGACCGGTAGCGGCCCCACGATGTCGACTGCTATCTTCTCCCACGCTTCCACAGGGGTGTCGGTGATTATCATAGGCTCGCGGGTCTTGATCCGGGTCACCTTCTGCATCTGGCAGCTGGCACAGCATCGGATGACGTCCTGTACGTCGTTCCGCATTCCCGGCCAGTAGTATCTTTGACGTAGTCTCTGATACGTCTTAGTCACTCCCTTGTGTCCTCCCGTGGTTCCTTCGTGCCATTTCTTCACGATTTCCAGCCTCTCCTCGGGTACAGGAGTCTCGATCTCCCCTGTGCAGAGATAGATCTCGCTCGGATAATCCTGGAATACAGATTCTACAAGTGACTTAAGGATTGCGATCTGCCAAGTGTCGAGTGAATCTCCTCTGGCGGCGATCCGTATCCCGGTGACCTTCTCTGCTCTCATGGTGGCCTTTAGCAGCTCTAATCCAGCTACTAAGTCTTCCGGGGTTATCCGATGGTAGTACTGATCCATGCAGGCGACTGAGAAGATGCTCCCCCTCTTCCTTCGGGTGACGGCTACCTGCCCCTTCGTTGTTATTGTTTCCAACAAGCTGTCTGGGTGGATCCATTGCATCTCGCGTAGTTGTTTACCTACCGGAGTAGTGTGTATGCAGTCAGCAGAGATAAAGCGTGCATAGTTACCCTTTCGCATAGTCAGCGTATCTGTGGTTACATAGACTTTGAGTGTGCGGTCATTCACACTCGTGACTCGACCGGATCTCAGATTACGTGTCGGGCGTCGGTCTACTTCCTCGTCGCTGGTGTCGTCATGCTCCGTGGCGTCATCGATAGCAATTAGGCTGCCCTCGTTTCGCGGTCGGGGAGTTTTCGCTGGTAACTCCTCGTCTGAAGATTCTGAAGATCCACTCGGTGACCCGTACGGCGTTGACCTTCCCGTTGGTAGTAAAGATTTTCGGGGAGTCGGCAGAAATGATACCCTTTTCCTGCGGTCTTGATTAGTAGATTCCGGTCCAGCTAATGGGCTTGCAGGGTTGTCTTCGTCCCGATGAGATGACGTGGGTGGTACCCTGCTGGTGGATGCAATTGCCAAGGACCTCGATAGCTCCTTTATTTTCTCCTTCGCCTCTTCTATCGTTAGAGGCTCAGTCTCGAGTACCATGTCAACAAGTTCCTGGTTTAGCTGTTGTTGCGTTGTTTCCGCAGGTTGTTGGTCGGATAAGTTTCTAGTAGTAGAAGCCTCCAACAATCCTGTAGCGTTATCTTCCTCGAACTCTGACTCACTGGAGTCGTGATCGCGTCGGGGCGACCATGGTCCAGGAAACTCTCTGTGTAGCAAATCTTGGATTACTTGGCTCGTGGTAGGATCCCTCTCCTGAAGCATTTCCTGGAACTCTTCCTGGTCGGTAGTCAATTCACAAGGTCCGTCGATGGTATCTTCGTTGACATCATGCACCTGGCTTGCTTGTACTGTGGTATTTAGAGAGGACTCATCGCTTTCGTCGTCCTCTGCCTCGATGTTCGATTCGTCAGCATTCGTGGAGGTAGAGAGCTCGTGCCGGGTGGATGAGTGCTGATCCTGGATACTCGTTCCTAGACTCATTGAAGCGTCCATGGAGTCGTTTCTGTTGCCATAGGTGATGGGTGCAACTCTCGGGTTATTACGTAATCGGCTGGCTATAGTGCTTGCGTCTAGATTACGTCTCGGAGCAGCTGGCGGCTTGTAATCAGGGTCTTTCTTATCCCTCAGGTTCGCTGGTAAGCACGTTGCAACTGGGTTACGAGAGAGTGCGTCAGCGTTGGCGTTCGCTGTTCCCTTCTTGTAGATGATCTTGAAGTTGTATTCAGCTAAACGCAATCTCCACCGAGTCAGCCTCGAGCTGGGGTCCTGGTGATTATGCAACCACACAAGAGCCTGGTGATCCGTGTAGAGAGTGAATTCTCTGCCGTACAGGTAAGGCCTGAAGTAATTGATGGCGTAGATTACGGCGAGGCATTCCTTCTCGGAGGTAGAGTAGTTGGTTTCTGCTTTGGTCAAGATTCGAGAGGCGTAGCTCACGGGTCGCTCCTCTCCCTTCGGTCCTTGGCCAAGCACGGCGCCTATTGCGAAATCAGAAGCGTCCGTCGTCAGTACAAACTTCTCAGCGAAATCCGGATATCGGAGTACAGGTTCCTCGCAGAGAGCATCCCTGAGGTCCTCGAAGCTTCGTTGTTGCTCCTCCCCCCATGCGAAAGCTGCACTCTTCTTTAGTAACAACTGCATTGGTCTAGCTCGATCTGAAAAGTTAGGAATGAACCTCCTATAATAACCCGCTAGGCCTAGAAACTGTTTGATGTTTTTCTTTTGGGTAGGTATGGGGAAGTCCCTGACGGCTTGTAGGGTTTTCGGGTTTGGTCGCACGCCTGACTCGTCAAGGATATGTCCAAGGTATGTAACCTCAGTGCGAAGAAATTCACACTTGTCGATTTGTAGCTTAAGTCCGTGTTTTCTCAAGCGTTGCATCAGTCGCTTCACTCTGTACCCGTGTTGCTGCAGGTTCGATGAGTACACGACGATATCATCCAGGTATACGAACAGCTCCGGCCCTTGTAAACCGCTTAACACCAGGTCCATAAGGCGTTGAAAGGTTGCAGGCGCGTTCTTCAGACCAAACGGCATTCGGGTATACTCATAGTGTCCATTTGCCGTGGAAAATGCGGTCTTCTGCTGATCCTCCGGGTCCATGCCGATCTGGTGGAAACCGCTGGCGAGATCGAACACGGAGAAGTACTTTGCTCCTCCTACTCTGTCCAAGATGTCCGTGATGATCGGGAGTGGATAGCTGTCACCGACTGTTTTCTCGTTCAATGCTCTGTAGTCAGCTACCATCCTCCAGCGCTTGTTTCCTTGTGAGTCCGGTTTCTTCGGGACGATCCATAGCGGTGAGTTGTATGGAGAGGACGAAGGCTGTATA
This sequence comes from Euura lappo, assembly GCA_018257835.1. Classification (NCBI taxonomy): domain Eukaryota; kingdom Metazoa; phylum Arthropoda; class Insecta; order Hymenoptera; family Tenthredinidae; genus Euura; species Euura lappo. The sequence goes on from JAEUYN010001884.1 coordinate 26,329, forward strand.
ATCCCGTCACGAAGAAGTCCTCCGACCTGCTTCTGAATCTCCTCTTGGTGCACCGGAGGGAAACGGTACTGCCTGGTGTGGATTGGCACATTATCAGTGGTGGTAATTTTATGCGTCAGCGTACCTGTTTTACCCAGTTTGTCACCAGGTAGGTGAAAGCAGTCCGGGAATTCCTCAATAATCTCGGTCATGTGCCTCCTCTCCTCCGCGTTTAGATGTTCGGTACGCAGTCCATTGATGACCCGAGTGACTCGATCCAGGTGGTGATCCTCTTCTGGTTCCTCCTCCGATTCGGGGTCGTCCATAGTTAGGTCGTAAGGCTCCAGCTCCTGGGGTGCAATGGTGATTTCCACCTCCTCGTCGCTCGTATTCATGGCCATCGTGTAGCAATATCCGTCGTGATTCCTTACAGCTACCCCGCCAATGTAGACTTTCGGTGGCGTAGTGATGCGGGGCAGGTATCCTTCCTTCAAGCCGTTGTTCGTCACGGGGATAGAGATCTGAGTCCTGCTTCGGGCAGCCAGTCGCAGGGTCGCCTTGCGGTATTCCTTTTCCACGACGTCAATCTCTCGTCTATTACAAAAAGGGATAGGTTTAATAGGTGCTTCGCAGGAAATGACCGTTTTATGGTGGTAAGAGATCTCTGCCTGGTGCTCCAGGCAGAAGGGTGTCCCGAGGAGGCCATCCCCGCTTATGCTGGGACTGTCGTAGACGTAAAATAAACTAGTCTTGCCCATGGTAGTGAGGGTCGTGGTTCCGAGCGTGTACAATGGCTCTTGTGACACACCCAGGATTGTTGCTACCGTTTTGTCTATAACCGGCGCCGACTCTCCCAGTGCATCGATGTGCACTAGGTTCACTCCAGCTCCAGTGTCTACGATGAATTGTCCTTCCCCTTTCTCCAGCTCTGGCGCTCTGATGCGGATTCTGGGTGCTGGGGCTTGCGCAATGTGGCAGAGGGTGCGAACTCCCTCTGAACATCTTTCCTCCCCCCGTCCTCGAACCGGACGTTCCTCCTGGCTTCCATCGGTTCGGCGTCGTGTCGTCCGCCCTCGTAGTTTAAAGACTTCGTAGAGAAGTCCGACGAGTCTCCTCTTCCTGGTGACCGATGTTCTCGCGAGAGTGATCTGCGTGCCTGGCCTTGCATTTCCTGTTGTTTGCGCATTAGTTCCTGGCAAAGCTCGATCACGTGTCCTCGTTTTTTGCAATAGATGCAAAACGGTTCCCTGTCAACAGAAGGTGAACGTTCTCTGGAAGGGGAACGTGAATTGCTATTACCTAATGCTCTCATTCCGGCGCTGAAGACCCTTACCAGGGCTGATGGGCTGAAATCGTATCGTCTAGGCCGATGCTGTCGATCCCCGCTGGATGAAGTGTTGTCGTCCGTGGTGGTCAGAATGACGTTGTCTCGACGCCCTCGGTGGCGGCTCTCGTGCTCTGAGTACGAGTGCCCGGGAGAGTCTGACCTGTCCCGGTGGCCTCCCATGGCCTGTCGGCGATTCCTCCGTATTCTGTCTTCTTCGATGACGAGGTCGTATGCTGCATCCAGGGAGTCGGGAGCTTTTGGGGCTATCGCGTAGAATATTCGGTCTGGCAGACCCCTCAAAAAGTTGTCCAAAGCCGTCTTTTCCATCTGCACGATGGATTCAGCGCTGTTCCTGTATGTGTTTCGGATCGCTCCCCGCGCCTTGTTGACTAAACTCGTGGTTCTACCGATGTAGTTGGACAAGGTCTCTCTATCCTGGATTTGAAGACGGCCCAGCTCGGCCAGAAACGATGCAGGATCCCTCCCGGGAGCATATCGTTTCTTGAGGTGAGAGAGTAGGGCATCGACGGTGACGAATGACTTCCCTTCCACACTGCATCGGGCGGCCCCTGTGAGCTTGGTTAGCACGAGTTTGACGTACTCAGCCTCTTCGTCTTCCTCGATGAGTGCATACCCGTCGCTGATTCGGCGGGCGACTTCACTGAGGGGTGGTTCTTCTCCGTCAAATTCGGGAATCCGGTCTACGGCCCTGTAGAGCGTGTCGCGATTTCTCGTGCTTTTCGTGTACTCAATGAGGGTAGTCAGCAAGTCGTCGGTGCTTGGCATTTTGATGGGTTAGGATGGGTAGTAGTGATGGGTAGGGAAGGAGGTAGTGATAATAATATGGGATATCTTAAGGAGAACTTTGATACCTACACAAATCGCTTTGAATGATTTCAAAACGTTACTCTACATATGACCGCGCGATTGGAATGTGTCAAGTCGGCGATTTCGCGAAGTATCAAGAAGCCGCGGTTGTATACGGCTCAGGTTCTTACTAGGTCACTCAACCAATTCTCAGATTTCGCAGTTTGAGCAAACCCCACACTTAGCACCAATTGTTACGTGCAACCTAGCTGAAGGCTACGGTTGCTGTGTATTTTAATTATTGAGAGTAATCTTCGAGCGGCTGAAGATTACTCTCGTGGGGTTAGCTCGAATAAAGTCCTGAGGACACCTGCTATTCTGAGATATGGGAGGAGTGAAATGATAAGGTGACCTGATTTATTGATAATCCGTGAACCGAACCTTGAGTTTATTGACAATTAAAAAGGATAAGAAAGGCTAACAATAAACAACTACTATTATAATTGAAATAAACTAATCTTCGAAATCAATCAATATAAAATAATATATAAACAAAGAACGGAAAGAAGAAGGGAGAGATGAGTCAAAGAGTGCGTCACCCAGGAGACACGGTGAGGTCGGCTTCGATTTAACCTGTCTTGAGTCCAGTGCGCCGTGGATGTCCTTGCCAAGGCTTGGGTAGAATTGGCAGCGGTTCTCGTCCCTCAGGCAGTCCTAGGCCCTTTACTCATTGAAGGTGTAGGACGAGTTCCTTTTAACTGTCCCCCTCGCTACCTTGGGCTTACTCGGCAACCACGTCAGACTGACCCAACGGCTAGGTGCGACCGCACCGTGAACTCCGGGGCGGCTGGTCACTTTGCCCAGCAACACTCACCACAATGGCAGATTTTGACTGCCGGACAACTGCCGGGGTTTCCTTAAATAAACCTCGGGTTGTCCTGATTTTTGTAAATCTGCTGATGTGCTGACGGCGACATCAGCAGTCTTGCGTGTGGTTGCTGCTGGCTTGACTCAACCCTTCTTCGCCTCGATTAACTATTTCGCAAGGCGTTGGGCAATCAAGCGTGTTGCATGAATGCGTTGACTGCGAAATCCTTTGGAATTTGTGAAAAATGAGGACGGGCCGTAACAAATGGAACGAATTCGTGGAATATGATACGATAATTATGGTGTATTAATTTAATTTCATTTAAACTAATCTAGTGTCCGGGCGCGAAGCGCCCGGGCGCTAGTAATGATAATAATAACAATGATAAAAGTAATAATAATGATAATGATAATAATAATAACAATAATAAAATTAATAATAGTGATAATGATAATGACAATGACAGTGACAATGACAATAATAATGACAATGGCAATAACAATAACAATGACAATGTCAATGACAATGACGGTAATAATAATAATAATATCGTTGATTAAATCGTTGTTTGTTTTTGTGTTTTCATTTAGATTCACTATCTCTCATTCGTTTCACTATAACTTATCCGCCAAAAATTCGATTTCCACAAAAAGTTTTCCTCCAAAAAATTTTCTTCCACAAAAAGTCTTCCTCCAAAAAATTGTCTTCCACAATAAGTCTTCCTCCGAAAAATTCGACTTCCACAAAAAGTCTTCCTTCACAAACATCTCTAAAAAAGGGTTGAAATCAGATGTAACTGCCAAGTACAACAGAATACAAATGAAATCCTACTACACAGCGTTGTGCTCGTTCGCTCGCTGCGCTCGCTCACTCGATTGTGTAGCGTTGTGCTCGTTCGCTCGCTTCGCTCGCTCACTCGATTGGTTTATCAAACAATTTGTGACGCCATAAAAATTGGGAGCAAAAAGTGACCGAACGTAAAAATTTTAGAAAAAAATACAAACACATAAATTTGGACAAAAATTATAGAACCAAAAAATTTGAAAAAAAAAATTTGAAAGAAAAAATTTGAAGAAAAAAATTTTGAAAAAAAAAATTTGAAAAAAAAAATTTTGAAAAAAAAAATTTGGGAGTGGTACTTGGCGGGCTTTTATAGCAATGTATTAGAATGTCACGTAAACATGTCACCCAATTTCGCTTACCCACACCTGGCCCGCAAAGTACCACGGACAAATTTTTTTTTTCAAAATTTTTTTTTTCAAATTTTTTTTTTCAAAATTTTTTTCTTCAAATTTTTTCTTTCAAATTTTTTTTTTCAAATTTTTTGGTTCTATAATTTTTGTCCAAATTTATGTGTTTGTATTTTTTTCTAAAATTTTTACGTTCGGTCACTTTTTGCTCCCAATTTTTATGGCGTCACAAATTGTTTGATAAACCAATCGAGTGAGCGAGCGAAGCGAGCGAACGAGCACAACGCTACACAATCGAGTGAGCGAGCGCAGCGAGCGAACGAGCACAACGCTGTGTAGTAGGATTTCATTTGTATTCTGTTGTACTTGGCAGTTACATCTGATTTCAACCCTTTTTTAGAGATGTTTGTGAAGGAAGACTGTTGAGAATATTTAAATATTGGCGCCTTTTCTGTGTGTGGAAACAGACAGAGTAATTCAAGGTAGTATTTAGAGAATTAGAATAAGACGTTACCACGTAAGTCGAGTTTTGTTTTGATTTCCGACTTTGGTCTGTTGCTATCCGCTATCGAGTCAGTCAGCTTGTATTTGCGCCATGATACAGTCAAGTGTATCAGTTTCTATATGATGTACTAATAAACGAAATCTTTTCTTCTTTCACGTATAACCTACCGTGTCGTGCGAACTCGTTTATTCTTTACCCAAACCTACAGAAACCGTAACAATTTTCAACAGGTTATGGGCCCAGAGACGCGTGTCATTGCGTGTGTCGGGTAAATAGTTTTTCGGTTTCTCGCGTGTGAGGTGAATGGCCGACGGTAAAGGCATCCAAGTTTTTCGAATTGATGATTCTGCTCTAGGTGAAACTCTTGACGGTTCTGATTCATCAAGTGCAGTTATTGAACGCGATCAAACTGAAGCCGTTGATGAGAGTGTAGCGATAGAGGTTCCCGAAGTGTCAGCAGAAATGGCAGAATCAAGGACATATCAAATACACAAGTTTAATGGACAGAATTACCAGCTATGGAAAATGCAGATGGAAATATACATGGGTGAAAATGAACTGGAACCTTATATCCTCGGTACCATACGGCGACCAGCAGCTAATGCTGAAGCCTGGGATAAGAAGGACAAAGCAGCAAAAGCGTTTCTGATGCGTGGACTGGAGATCGAGCAGCTCAAATACCTAACTCAGTGCACAACCGCAGAACAGATGTGGTCGAGACTTAAGGTAGTGCATGCCGAGAAGAGCGACCAGTCAGCGCAGATTCTACTCGATCGTTTTATCAATGCTAAGATGGAGAGTGATGAAAAAGTTATGGATTTCATCACAAGGGTGACCTCGTTGACACAGAGACTCAGTGAAATGGATCTAGAACAAAAGGAGCCAGTTATCATTGCTAAGATCCTGGGTAGTTTACCACCAAAGTACGACAACATAAGAGCGGCCTGGTTGGTAGTGCCGAAGGAGCAGCAGACCGTTGAACGATTGGCTGGACACCTTATTAACGAGGAAAGCCTGTTGAGTCAACGACTATCAGGAGATAGTCAACAACAACAAACTTCAGAGGCATTGAGTGCGCGATGGAATAGTAAGAAAAACAACACAAGGAAGAAAGCGTTCAATTCAAACAGTGATGGGCAAAGTAAAGGACACTCACACCCACGAAGACCGGGAATATGTAACTATTGTAAAATTCCGGGTCACTGGGTACGTGAATGCGGCAAGAAATTGAGGGAGCAGGGAAATGCTCAGAATAAATCTCTTGTGGCAGATACGACAGTAAATACTAGTACACAATCAAGGTCGGACAAAAGTGAGTTGCTAGTAGTGGACGAAGTCGATTCAGTGAGTGTCGTTCAAAGTGAAAAAGACTGGTACGCAGATTCGGGTGCGACGCAACATATGTCTTTCGCGAGACAGTGGTTCAAAAACTTCACCTCGTGTCCAGCAAATGTGCACAGCGTCAGAGTGGGTGAAGGTACGCGTATTGATGTCAGAGGGAGAGGTGACATTGACATTGCAGTGATAGATGCAAGTGGGGAAAAGGTAATTCATACCATCAAAGACGTGCTGTATGTTCCAAAGATTGAAAAGAACCTAATCTCAATCAGACAGTCAACTGAGAAAGGGATTAGAGTGATTTTCGAGGAAGGTGGGACGCGAGTAGTGTTCTTGAAGGGTGACTACGTCATTCTCGATGGAGTGAAGAATAATAACCTTTACAGACTAAATATAAACACAATAACGACCGAAGAAGCAATGGTAGTGACAGGAGTGAACATAAAGCTATGGCACGAGCGTATGGGACACGTCAATTACCAAATGTTGAGAAAAATGCGTGAAAAAGGAGTGGTAGATGATCTACAGTTCAATACAGGTCCTGAAAATCCTTTTTGTGAGGGATGTGCCTATGGTAAGCAGCATAGACAGCCATTTCAAGGGACAGGTGAGCGATCAAATATACCAGGGGAAATATTTCATGCAGATCTCTGTGGTAAGATGAGCGAGACGACGCTTGGAGGGGCCAAGTGGTTTTTGCTCCTAAAAGATGACTGTTCACGGTATTGTTTCGGTTATTTTTTGAAAGACAAGACGAACGTTGTTGAATACCTACAAGAATTTCTAGCAGAAGTTCAGGCAGATGGACATCAAATGAAAATGCTAAGAAGTGACTGTGGTCTAGAATTTTGTAACGCTGAGGTGAGAAGATTTCTTTTAACAAAAGGAATCAAGCATGGGCAGTCAACACCACGAGCTCCAGAGCAGAATGGCTTTATAGAACGTCAAAATCGCACGATCTTAGAGTCAGCAAAGGCTATGCTTCATGAGCGAAGTTTGCCACGTTATCTCTGGGCTGAGGCTGTAAATACGGCTATATACCTCAAGAACAGAACAGCATCCGATACTCTGGGTGGAGAAATGACACCGTTTGAGGTTTGGTTTGGTCAAAAACCATCTGTCAAACATTTGAGAGTTTTTGGCTGTGATTGTTATGTACACATACCCAAGGAACAGCGTACAAAGTGGGAGCAGAATTCGGTGAAATGTATCATGGTAGGATACAGCGAAGGAAATAAAGCGTATCGGGTGTACAATCCTGAGGGCAGGAGGATATGGATTCGTCGTGATGTGATTTTTAATGAGGTCACTCAACCTCAGATAGTCACAGAAAAATCGACCGTTCATCAACCAGCCATCCCTGAGCCGTTTTTACCAGTTGACAGAGAGGAAGTGTCAACTGAGGTATTTCAAGAGTCTCAACCTGAAACGCCGAAATCAAAATACAGGAATCCACGACTCCCAATCCCAAGATCACCATATCAGACAAGAAGAGGATCGAAAGAAAGTGAGAAAAATGATGAAGAGGAGGCAAGCATGGTCATAGCTGAAACTTTCATGGTCAACGCAGAGCCAGTAACCCTCGAAGAAGCTTTGGAGGCAGATGACGCAGAAAAATGGCGTGATGCTGTAGAAGCTGAGTTAAAATCTCTTGAAGACAATCAGACCTGGGTGCTTGTACCTCGACCTGAGAATGCAAATGTAATCTCAAGTCGTTGGGTTTTCAAACGAAAACTGAAGGCAGACGGTACAGTTGACAGGCACAAGGCCCGATTGGTGGCGAGAGGATGTTCACAAAAGGAAGGAATTGATTATGGCGAGACATTTGCTCCGGTTGTAAAATTTAGTTCTGTGAGAACTATCTTATCCATCGCAGCAGCGAAGGACTGGGAAACGATCCAGTTCGACGTGAAGACAGCATTTCTACACGGTGACCTGGAGGAGGAGATATACATGGAGCAGCCGACTGTGTTCAAGAAAAGTGATAAAGTGTGCCGATTGTTGAAAGGCTTATATGGCCTGAAACAAGCCTCAAGGCAGTGGAACAAGAAGCTGATAGACTTCTTGGTGAAGTGCGGTTTTGTGCAATCGAGAGCAGATCCGTGTGTGTTCACAAAAGCTGAAAGTAAAATTTATCTTGCGATCTATGTGGATGATGGTTTGATGAGTGGAGAGAGCATGGATGAAATGAATATGATATTGTCAGAAATGCACAAGGAATTCCAGATAACGTATTCCAAGGCAGAATTTTTTGTAGGACTTCAGATCGAAAGGAATCGAGACGAGGGGAAACTCAAAGTTCACCAAAGCTCGTATACAGAGCAAGTTTTGTGTAGGTTCAATCATGAGAATTGTAACCCAGTCTCCATTCCTGCAGATCCAGGAATGAAATTCTCAAAAACAATGAATGATATTGATTGTATACAGGGTAATTGTCCCTACAGGCAAGCAATTGGCTCATTAATGTACTTAATGGTCGGAACACGGCCAGATATTGCTTACATTGTAGGAATACTCAGTAGGTACATGGAAAGACCAAGTGCACAGCATTGGCAAGGAGTAAAAAGAGTATTAAAATACTTGAGAGCTACTACGAGCTGTGGTATAAGCTACAAAATAGGATCGAATGATGTAATGTTGGTAGCATATTCAGATTCTGATTTTGCAGGAGATGTTGATACTCGAGCTAGTACAACTGGCTGGGTTTGTTTGATTAATTCTGGTCCTGTAAGTTGGAGCTCAAGACGTCAAACGGTCACGGCAACGTCGACTACTGAAGCCGAGTTTATTGCACTCTGTTCTGTGAGTAAGGAAGTAGTTTGGCTCAGAAGATTATTGTCAAACATAGACTGCGCTCAGGCAGGAGCGACAATAATTTACTGCGACAATCTCAGAGCAATCGAATTAGTGAAAACGCCAGAATCAATCAAGGCAACTAAGCACATAGAAGTGCAATTCTATTTTAGCTGTGAAAAACAAGATTCAGGGGAAATAAATGTGATGTATGTAAATACGAAAGAGCAATTGGCTGATACCCTAACCAAGCCATTGGCTCAAGATAAGTTTAAGTATTTTCGATTAAATTTTGGAATGTACTAACTAAAAAAAATTATAATGCTATTGAAATGTAAGAAATTAAATCTGCACAATCAAGTGTGATTGAGAAACACAGTAAAAGTCGAGAGGGAGTGTTGAGAATATTTAAATATTGGCGCCTTTTCTGTGTGTGGAAACAGACAGAGTAATTCAAGGTAGTATTTAGAGAATTAGAATAAGACGTTACCACGTAAGTCGAGTTTTGTTTTGATTTCCGACTTTGGTCTGTTGCTATCCGCTATCGAGTCAGTCAGCTTGTATTTGCGCCATGATACAGTCAAGTGTATCAGTTTCTATATGATGTACTAATAAACGAAATCTTTTCTTCTTTCACGTATAACCTACCGTGTCGTGCGAACTCGTTTATTCTTTACCCAAACCTACAGAAACCGTAACAATTTTCAACAAAGACTTTTTGTGGAAGTCGAATTTTTCGGAGGAAGACTTATTGTGGAAGACAATTTTTTGGAGGAAGACTTTTTGTGGAAGACAATTTTTTGGAGGAAAACTTTTTGTGGAAGACAATTGTTGGAGGAAGACTTTTTTTGGAAGACAATTTTTTGGAGGAAGACTTTTTGTGGAAATCGAATTTTTGGCGGAAGACTTTTTGTGGAAGACAATTTTTTGGAGGAAGACTTTTTGTGGAAGACAATTTTTGGCGGAAGACTTTTTGTGGAAGACAATTTTTTGGAGGAAGACTTTTTGTGGAAGACAATTTTTGGAGGAAGAATTTTTGTGGAAATCGAATTTTTGGAGGAAGACTTTTTGTGAAAGACAATTTTTTGGAGGGAGATTTTAATGTACTTGGCGAAGGTTTTTGCACCAGAGGTGCTTTTTTGGGGGATATCACTCCTTTTTGTAAAATTTCGCTGGACCACCTGATATTTGTGCTCGCTCGCTACGCTCGCTCGGTCGGATTTCTATAATTCATAGAAGACATAGAAGATATTGTACTCCAACGAATAAATATGGGTGAAGATTGTTGTTCAGATAGAACGAAGGTACTTCGCTATGGAAATCCAATAAAACTCTGAGAAGTCTATTAGACGAATATGAAACGCTAATATATGAAACGCTAATAATATGCAATTATCAGAGTCTTCGAATGAAACGTACGTTATTGTTTGTCGACTGGCTGTCTTATGAAGCAGCCGATATAACCTACATATAATGAAGTTAACAAATCGGTGAATATTTGCAACGTGTAACCCTGCGTGCAACCCTCCTCCTTTCTCATCCGGACTTGGGACCGGCATTGGTGGAGTTACTTGCACGCAGGGTTATATCGCTGTCATGACATTATTGATAAATTTGCCAATTTGAATTTGGCATATTATTACGTATTATGAAAAATGTCAAGGCTGTTCAGATATGCTGCAGAAAAAATATGTATGCGTCCCTTGCATTTGGTGGCCACCTCCGCTTATCAATGGTAGAATCATCGACGTGATGCCAACCAGAAGTTTCATCTCGTAGCATGCAAGTGTAATGACCTCTTTCAGTATCCTCTCCATGATGGAATATTGCGCTGTTGACCTTGTATTGTTTCGCACAGAATGAAGATCGATCCGTGGGAACTCCTTTTACACTGTAATTAGTTATCTTTGACACCTTTCCCTTCTGTATGGAATGCAACGCGAGCTGTACAATTAAACAACTACTCACGGATGTAACGTCAGTGACCATGGTCATATTTTCCGACTTGCAAATTTGGCAGGAAGAGTTTTCTATTCTTTTCTGAACTGCCGAAAAATTGTACTTGATTATCTCAGACAGAGTGAGAGTTTGCTTACTTGCTGGTGGCAAAGCGAGGATCAAAATATAACCAGCTTCGGTTGTCTCACTTGTGAAACCACAGTCAGCACAACGCCTCGTAGAGGTTACCTCGTGTTTCAGTAGATCCCTCAGGTCATCACATTTCCACAGAAGACTGGTCAGGAATTCTGGCGCATCTTGCTGTATCCTTGTGGAAGTGAACTCTTTACCCGCGAGTTTTCTGGCGGTAAACACGTGGCCTGGTGACTGTAGGTTGACATAATTCTGAATGAGGTTTTTCATGACGTCGCCATTCTCTTGATTCATTAAACAGTTTCTAATGAGATGACTGTGGAACAGACACTGGATTGTAGCGTTGGCGTAACAAGAAACGCCATCTGGGTTTTGCAAACCTTTTATTCGCCACTTTACGTTAGAGGTGTCGCCCATGGTTGGTTCCTGACACGCAGACACATTTTTTGTAATTGACCATCGGCGATCTTGAACCTTTCGCGAACGTTTGGATGGAACAGTCATGGTCCTGAGGTCCGGCCGATATTTTGTCCTCAACCTATTGTATTCCAAGATGGCGGAATTATCTGCTAGTACTGCATGTGGATCGTAATTAATCAAGTGAAGTCCTTCTAAGGAAGTCACTCGTGACAGAGCAACATACACTTGTCCACTAGAAAATATGCAATTACCTGCGTCGATTACGGCATTCTTCAAACTCAGACCCTGGCTTTTGTGGATCGTAATACCATAACTAAGGCAAATTGGAAATTGTTTTCGGATAACGAAAGCCCCTTCCATTGCCTCAAACTTGACATCAACGCGCTCTATAACGTGTTCCACACCTGTCTCTAAGACAACGCGCACCGCTTCTACATCACGGGTATCAACTGCTCGTGATACTGACGTGATTCTGCCAATAGTACCATTCACGAGACCCAGAGTCACATCAATGTTACGTCTAATCATTATTCTAGCGCCGAGTTTAACTGTTATTAATTTCGCGAGGCCCGCAGTCCTAGAGGAGTCCTCGTCTGCCATATTCAACATTTTTTGTACTTTCTTTTTCAAATACGGGGGGCAGTCAGCCGTATCATGAGCTATCAGTTGTATCTCTTCGCTCTTCATTTTGCCCAACATAGCATCATTGAGAACATCGCACATGTGACAAGTAGGAAGCAGACAAACTGCGTCGTTCGGTAGATTATCAATGTAACTGCATAGTTCACCTATCCTTCCAGTAAAGTCTGAAGTTGTAAAAGTGACCTTTCTTTTTGCTAAGATCTCTGTATCCGAATCAGTAGCAACCCCAAAGCGTATTCTCGACAGTATCTCGCGATATAGTTGATCGTTTTTTTGTCTCATGTTGATAGTCAATTCATCGTAACTGAATAATTTACTCCAGAGGTCAGTGCTCCCCATTGAACCCAGAAGTTTATCGGTAATCGCACTCGATAAGTTTTTGAACGCAGGTTCTTCACGTACAGGCGGAAGTTGTAACAGATCACCGAACAGAAGAATGTGTTTTCTACCAAACCAACCGTCCTCGCAGTCGGTTGTATCAAATATTTCACCCAATCGGAGGTGTATGTACATGAGCGTTACATTAGAAATCATGGACACTTCGTCAATGATAATGAGTACAACATTTTTCAGCTGCTCTCGAATTACTTTCAGTGCTGCATCGGACAGTTGTTTGTATTTGGGTGTGCGTCCGTGTTCAACGGGTAGTTGAAAGAGCCTATGAGACATTGAATGCTGCTATTCCAGTCGGTGCTGTCACGGCGGTATCTTTACCAGCGTGCTGCTTGATCCACCATACGAGAGCGTCGATAAGATGACTCTTGCCGGTGCCACCCTCTCCGCTAACATAGAGACGTAGAATTTCATCATTTGAACTGATAGCCGCCGTTGTTGTATCAAATACTCGCTTCTGATCAGCATTTAAGGCTGCAACTTTTTGTGAACCATTCACCGTATTGTCGACTTTCTGGACGGCTGCTTGAAATTCCATCATCGCGCTTTCAGCTTCTATTGGCCCACAACCTAGGTGTATTGCGTCTGAATCACTGCTCTGTTGGGTTTGGGCTGCCTCTGCCAAACACTTGTCAATGATCTCTTTTACTTGCTCGATTCCTTCTCGTATTTCTGTGATACGGTCGTGATACTGCAACGCTTCTTCAAGCTCTAATTTCACCGAATCGAATGCTTCTGCGTACGTGTCACATCCATTTCTCAATCCGTCCGTATCTCTCCATGGTTGGAAGAGTAACAGTAATGCAAAGTAATATTGTTCAGGTTGATTTTTCGCGTTATTTTTATAATGATTGATAAGGCACGCGCGTTTTCTCCTTTTCAAGTACAGTGATGCTCCAATCCGAAAGTACTCAATGTCTTGTGCCTTCGGCTCGAGTTTTGTGACTTCGTACCATTTGACAAAGTCATACAGATTAGTTGATTCTAATTCCTCTGGTCGATCTGGGTAATGAGTATCGACTACTGAATCGCAGAAAATGTCCGTCGAATCCGGATCGAGGGCTGCAATTTCTTTGTGAGTTTTGACTTTTCGGTTTCTAATCATTCTGACATCAATCCATTTAATGGTCGTTTGTGGGTCTGTGCCGTGTAATGGAATTCCTAGCAGAGTATCAGCGGCCTCCAGTGCTCCACATTCTCTATGATTCAACATGCGTTGAGCAAAACTCCACAGACGACTGCAAAGGGATTTTGTTGAATTGATCTGCGTCGTGATGTCTTTTTCCATGTTACTTTTTTCAAATTTCGAGATATACTTAGTAATGTACCACGTGAGAAGCGTTGACAATTCGCCAATGAACTGTATATCGGTATTGCCTTCCCAAGCGGTAAGAACGACTGGGTTATAATCATTGATGTCGACCTCGTCTTTATGTCGAGGAAGGTCAATAAGCCTTTTTCTGGGTTGAAGTTTTCGCCTACCAACTATCGAAACAGCTACATCTCGGATGATAATGTTATCGGTTACGGGGCGAGAAAATCCGAATCGACAAACTCTGGACGAGGTACCATTTTTCATTTTTAACTTCCCGTTTCTCTGTTTTCAGAGAAAAAAGGAAGTTATTGTGATCACCCCGAAAATGAAAAGTCGAGTTTTTACTAAATCTCCACATTTCGAGGTACAAAGAATCACCTCCGACTATTTTCAGTTTGACGTCTGGGTGTGTGTGTGTGTATGTGTGTGTGTATGTGTGTGTGTATGTGTGTGTGTGTGTATGTGACCACATTTTTGTCCGCGCGATATCTCGAGAACGAGTTCGCGGATTTTGATCAGATAGGGCTCAATCGACGGGGCTTTTCTCAACTTAGAACTGATTAGATTTTGGCTTTGATCGGATTAGTACTTTTTGAAGTATTCAAATAACAAAATTCTAAAAAACGCAACAAAAATGACGATATCTTGAGAACGAATCAACGGATTTCAGTGAAATTTGGTACCATATGGTTTTTTTTATCGCTGATCACGAATCTGAAGTCAGTTTTGCAAAATTTTCATTTGGCGTATTCGATATGCTGCAAAAAAACTAAAAACATTTGGATTTGGATGAAACTTGGTACTCGTAGGTTTTTTGGGTCACTGATCACGAATCTGAAGTCAGATTAGCGAAATTCAAAATGGCGAGTCCGATTGGCTGGGAAAAATACTAAAAACGTTCGAAATCTTACGGAAATTTGTACTCGAAGGTTTTTTGAACTGCTGATCAAGAATCTGAGGTCAGATTTACAAATTTCAAAATAGCTGAGAACAAAATAAATAACGGGAAGTTCGAAGGCTGGCTCATAGTCAGCCCAAACCCGCTTGTTTTACTTCGCAAACAATACGAATTATGTTTGTGCCGTTGATGTGTCGTAACTCTACGATACAAATCAGGCGAAACATGTCTCGACGGCAATCTGCAGGTTACGTGTTTGAGTATAAAGGCTGCAACCTCTTCGTTTGAAGATTTACCAAGAACCGGAGCATCTTTGATCCAGATCAACAGGTGAAAATGCTGCATTACTCTACTCTGATACTCGCGCCTCCAAAAATAATGAGTTACTTCTCCAATAGGGTTATCCGAAGAACATATGAAATCAAGACTAGCGCGAAACTTGTTGTCAAGAAACCGGGAGGTAGACACCGGATCAGAGGCAATTAATTGACTGGGAGACATCGTGGCCGCAGCGGAGCCACCTACCTCGCGAAGGTAGGGGAGACCGGGGCTAGTTGATACAAAATTTGGTTTCCAATTTTTAACTCCTCCAATTTTTGTAATAAAAATTTGAAAAAAACATGGTAATATACCCTAGTCCTTCCTCTATTAGTGTAGCGAAGGAAAATTTGATGATTGAAATTGTGAGCCTGTGACAGCCTGTTGAGTAGATGCGTGCAAAACGTATCAACCTGCCCCACCCCGGGGCAAGTTGATACCGACATGGGGCAAGTTGATACTAATATGAAAAACTGTTAAAAAATCCGAAAAAATTATGAAAATATTTGTTTAATCAATCTACCTCATATTTTGCAGTTTCGATAACGATACACATGAGGCACACGATTATCACAATATATTTTAGTAGGTAAGAAATTAGATAGTTAGTACAATACGAAGCTTTTACATAAAGTAACGACAGATGGAAGAGTTACAAATACTTCGTTTGAAGTTAGACTATTAATCATGACAAGACGAATTAGTATACGAATGGCGATTCGTGGTATATCTACCGCTAATAATACTATTGCCCAAAATATGCAATAAGGAATAGAAAGTACGTATCAAATAAGACAGCTACAAATGATAATGACGAGTAAAAAGGTAAGTTCCAAAGGTATCTCGCCCCATTCTGTTTTCTTAATACATATATTTCCGGACCAATTTTTCTGTGAAACGAAAAAAAAAGGAATTTGAACATAGTTGGGGCAAGTGATACAACGTGTGTACTGTATCAACCTGCCCCCTTCGAAACGTATCAACTTGCCCCCGGCGACGCTGTTGGCGTCTCTCAGGACTCCAGAGAACAAGAGTAGAGATATACCTTCGACGACAACGGAATTTCCTGACCTTTTTATTACCAAATAGAGCCAGGATCAGAAGAATCGCCCAAAATTTTGTTTCCAGGTGCAAACTGCCTTTGAATCACATCACGAAAATTTACTTTGCCCTACCGAAAACCATTTCACTGAAATAACTTCAACGCCGTTGTTCACACGTGGTCAAACACACGTGTAGACTGAAGTGGGTTAGGAAACAGTCCCTCAACTCGAAGGAGGCCATTGTGTACAGTCGCACTTGCGCACAATACCGTTTGTATCAACTTGCCCCCGTATCAACTAGCCCCGGTCTCCCCTACTCCGTTAAGTCTGACCATAACCATTCGCTCGGACTCAGAGTGAGAAACCAAGTGGCCGGTCCATAATGATGCGTCATGCAAGATAAATCATTCCTCGGCCGACTCCAATATTGCTCTGTGTTGCGCAGCCTTGAAAATATTGCATTTAAATTACCTTCCAACTCTTCCTTAGAAAGTTTTTCCAAATAACTTTTGGCGGTAAATCGTTCTCGTGGGTTTGTGATATTAAGCTTGTAATATATCCCACTATTGATTTGGCGCATGTTGGCATCATTCAACAGATAGAAAATGTATTGTAAATCTAACCGGTACTGTGAGTGCTTGGACATAAGTCTCGATTTGATAAATTCTGCATCAGTTAGACGCGTTTCCCTATCCTCGTGCTGTCCATTGCAGCCATACGGGTACAAGTGCGGAAAGCACTGCAGATCCAAACTTTTATGACGGTTATCTAACGGCACGTCGTGTACTTTCAACATCTGATACAGATCTGTGACAGTTTCATTCGGTCTCTTTTCATACATCGGATGTATGGTAAATTGTTCGTAAAGTTCGTCCGACTGTGTGACTTGAGTCAATAATGCTGCACGCTTATTCGTATTAACGTCATCTTGATGACCATCGCCATCGATCAAGTTGACATCGACGTCATTTTCATTGTTCCCAATTTCAAGTTCCGCATGAATTTGATCAAGATTTTCCCGTTCTTTCAAGTCACCATCCACATTCTCTTCTTCATCCTCTAGTTGAAATTCGACATCTTGTAACTCGTTCAACAAGGAGTCTGCTGATTCGGGCAACTTTATTTCAGAATAGTGAGCATTATTTGACTTGAGCCATACTAATGCAGCCCATACTTTGTTAACATTTACCAATTCTTCCCACACTACTTTAGATTTTGTTGGGATTCCACGTACTAATATATATAGCTCGTGGTTCATGTTGATTGGATCTGTGGGTGGTGGAATTTTCTTCAAGGTCTCTTCGATGGGCAATGGCAAATGAAAAGTCCTTCCTTTGACTTTTTGGACCTTCCCTCTGTGAGGTAGATTTTTGTTTGCTACCGTACCCATTCTCTGCACAGTTTGGTATGCTTTGGCTCTTTGTATTAAAATGCGTTCGTAGTCGTTCAATAATGATATGCCATCCGGTACTGGTCTGGTAATCAATTGATTCAAAATGCACCTAGGTGGCATAATATTTTGACGGAGTTTAGGAAGGCAATAGTTACAAACATATTCACAATCATGACCTTCAGATTCTACATGGTCCATCAAATCCGTCCAGACCTTTGTCGTTATAGGTTTTCGGAACCTGACTATGTTATGAACATCTCGTTTGTAACAAAGTTTTTCACAAGATACACAGACATAACTGGGTGTATCAGTTGAACGTTTGGTCAGGGCATTAAATGCACCCTTGTACTTTGCAATTATGCGTTCCTCATTTAAATCGATGTCACTCGTGATAGTCGTGGCAATGTCATTTGCTTTTTGCTGTGCAAGTTCTGCAATTTCTTGTAGATATTGGAGATCCCCATTTTGTAGAGCTTGATCAAGCATTGAAATTCGCGTGTAGCAATTCTTTACCTTGTATACTAGCCTCTGCATGTACCGCACCGATGGGAAATGTGCACTCAAAATTCGAACAGGTAACAAGATGGATTTGCAAGAAGCGTCGCTCATGTAACAAATTTGTGAGTGACGTAGCTTGCCGTTATCATGTTTTTCGGTACATTCCAATTGATTGATAAATTTATACATACTTTTCAACGTACACGTGGTTATGACGCTCAGAAAGTTGACATATTTCTCCAATAAAGGTATATCTTTTATTCTGCACCTTTCGTCACAGGGCCAGCTTTTGTGTTTATTATTCCGGCTTTTCTTGTTAGTCTCTACCAGTAGCAAAATATTGACAGCTTGCCCAGCATCGTTAAGAACAATTGGTTCGTAAATTGGAACTTTATCATATACGGCTTCCGAAAAATACGACTCAGTTGAGGCTATGTGTCGAGAGGAACCACATAAAACCTTAAGTTTCTCCTCAAGCCTGTCATTTGAGCATTTCGTAGCCCGGGTTATATTAACTTCTGCACGTTCTTTCATAGTTTGTAAGGCTTTCCTCATTGACTTGATTCTAAAATCCCTATCATGAATGCACCATTTGATGATTGATTCAGCCTTGATTCTGCTTTCAGTTTCTGACCGTTCGCTCATCAACGGCAAAATTTTTGCTACATATTTCTCCTTGGATTGTAGCAAAGTATAGTATTCGCACTCCGGAGGCGCCTATACTTCATTGCAATCTTTTTAGCGGCCTTCACTTTGTGATTTCTCACGTCGTTCCCTTCATTTGTTTTACATCGCTGACGTTTTCCATCACGTATGACATCAGTCTTAGAAAGGTTGACAACACGCTTTCTCGCTCGTTGCTTGTCAGGATTCGAATGATATATCTTTCGCTTTTTAGCGCGCTGCTCTTCAGCGGTCACCTGATACAATTTTCGCTTTCTAGAACGCTCTTTTCCAGGATTCAAATGGTACGTTTCGCGTGCACGATCCCGTCGCTGCTTACCATTAGAGATATGATACTTCCGATCACTATTTTTTCTGCTTGTATTGTTAATTTTCTCCTCACGATGCGTAAGTGTTTCCGAATGTGCTACGTGAACTTCCGTTATTCTTTGGGCTAATTGGTTATTGTTAATTTTCTCCTCACGATGCAAAAGTGTTTCTGAATGTGCTACGTGAACTTCCGTTATTCTTTGGGCTAATTGGTTACCATCGGCTGGTGAACAGAATGATTTCTCTTTGAATTCTCCATCGCAAGTACCCTTCGTGTCTGCCAGAATATGCTCCTTTGAGCTCGATGATGGCGATCCATCCGTAACATTTGATACACCGGACATTGGGTTCGAGGCTGCGTTGTGTAGCGTGGTATCCTCAACCGGTTGCTTTACCGACTTTACGCGCGATTTATTTTTATTCTGCTCCGGATGGTGTCGTTCAATAACTTCGGGACTTAATTTACGCTCACCGGAATCAATACTTTTCGACTGCGTTGTGTGGATTCGAGGAAATTCCACTACGGCATTACGATCGAACAGTTTTAATAGATGTGGTCGCATTAGACTGACGTTGTACGTAATTTTGTCCGGTTTGTGTCCGTTCGCAAGCGAAATTGCAAAGGCAATAGCAAAAACTCCACAATCCGAGAAGTTAGTTTGCCTTTGTACAGTTGGAAATTTGATCCGTTTCTTATCGAACTGGTAAAAGGGTCACAATTTCCTCAAATACTTTTCATGATCTTCGTGGAGGGATTTTAAATTGAAAGAATCGTACATAAAAATGGATTTGGTGTCATAATATGCGCACACCCAATGATTGTTAGCAGCGTGTAGAATTTGAATGTGCTTTTGCGTGGGTAAAATTGGTACAATTGTATCCAGCATTTGTAACCGATATGTCTCGCGGGGTGAATATTTGGTTTGGGTGGTCATCAGGTAGAGAAACTGATTCATGTGGAGATCAGTCAACCAGGCTCCCGATGTGATTTTGTCTCTGGATACGTCATCTAAAATCAACGGAGCACGGATGCGATTGCGTTTTAGCGTCTTTCTAACACTAACCGCAGTTTGGACGTTTTCCGTAGTATTGCCAACTTGCGTCCGAGGTGGAACCAAAAGCACAACATCATGTTGAGAATTGGCCTGTGACGAAATTTGCTTAGCGGTAATTATGTCACTCTGAATTCCGTTTGTATCTCGCGAGAGTGGTGCGCTAGCGTCATGATTATTGTTTTTATAATTATTAATAACCGTGGTCGATTCGGGGTTGATAGGAGTAGACACACGATTTATTCTCAGGTTACTCAGGAGTGGTTTCCTACGAGACCTTCCAGCGTAGTTTTCGTCTCGTACTCCTGCATGAATGACTGTGTTTGGTTGTCGGACAATAGCGGCCCAAGTTCTGACACCAATTTGTTGCGATTTTTCGTGGTGGGTGCTTTTGCAAGTCGATTCATGTTGACGAAAAGCCGTCTTGTTCATAGAATCACTGATTTGCGTTCCGACAATACATGGGAAAGTTTTAATCTCGTTGTTTTCGAACATTTTGAGCAGATGCTTGCGCATTTGTGGGGCGTCGTATGTAAACCCCTCTGGGTTTTGCCCATGACGGATCGAAATCGCAAAGGCGATCGCAAATACTCCACAGTCAAGTGTTTGGCCCTGATGTTGAACCATAGGAAACGTCACCGGATTATTGTCGAATGAGTAAAAGGGGAACAATTTCCTCAAAAAGATCTCATGATCGGGGTGAAGTACAACCGAATTCATCGAATCGTATATGAATATCGACTTTGTATCGAAGTAAGCGCACACCCAGTGCTCATCGACGTTCGCAACGCCGGAATGCAGTATTTGGACATACTTTTTGTACTGCGAAGCAGGTTTGATATCGTCTGGAAAATATTTCCACCACGCCTCCAGGGGAGCGCAACGAAAATCACGTTTAACGAGTTTCGTAAAGTGATCTATGTGAACATCCTCCAACATTTCGCGAGATGTAATCATTCGCATGTACTTGTCAGATAAAACAGTTATCTTTGCGTCCTCCATAGTTGGGAACTACTTTACGTCTTCTATCAAATCTTTTCGGCGCAAAGCGACCGATTCGTTTCTGGGGCAAAGCCACCGATTTGATTTCGGCGCAAAGCGACCGATTCGTTTTTTGGGGCAAAGCCACCGATTCGTTTCTGGCGCAAAGCAGCCGGTTTTCGTTCGATAGAAGACGGACTTAAACCTAACTAACCTAACTAACCTAACTAGCCTAATTATTGGAAGACTCTCCGAATACCTACGTAACGAAACTCCTCGGACCTGAAAACCCTTGAATTTAATACGAATTTCCACGCGGATCTCCGTTTTTTTTTAGTTTTTTTTCTCTCGACGCCGACGTTGATCCTACTCCAGCAATCCCGTGATGAGGACTAGGCAGTGTTGCCAGATGGTCCATGCGTCGTATCCCTAGACGGATTTCGTTTCTCCCTAGTTTCTCCCTAGGAATACCCTAGATTCCACCCCCCCGCCGTCAATTTTATTCGTGGCGGGGTGAATCTAGACCACCCGATTCGATTACGCTACTACCCGTCGGAATTGCCACGATTTTGAATTACCTTAAAACATTAATTTTCTGCTGATTAACAGCGATTTTGACGGGAATAATTCAGAATTAACTACATCAAATACATCAAATGAAGAAAAAGTCTGATTTCTGGAAACCCCTAGAAAATACCCTAAATAATTTGTATCCCTAGATGCTCCCTGACGAGTCGAAAAAACCCTAAATCTAGGGAGAAATACTGATCTGGCAACACTGGGACTAGGTAAGAGAGAAGAACACTAGCAGTATGGATATCGTATAGTGAAATAATGAAGAACCACAATGGTTAACGACGCGAGACGAAATGTGGCGTCCCTGGGTTAGAAATATTAAAGGATGTAATTGGAGGTTTACAGCCAGGCAAAGAAACAGATAGCGTCAGGTAAACAGCGACATGATTGGTCCTTTCCCGTAGATCCGACCAATCAGGTCGCTGTATGTCTGAAGGTGACTGCTTTTGCCTTGTTGGAAAGCTCCCAGGACTGAAATAGGGAAGTTTCCACACATTGAAGCTTAAAATATATCCATGATGAATGGGTGCGTGATGAATAAATACAATGTTTGAGAACAATTAGAATTATAAAAAATCGGCTTCAGGTGACTGTGAACAGCAATTGAAAATTGGTAATTTTCAAACGCCGCGTGTCGTCACACAGTACCTCGGCCGCCATGTTATTCTGTTGACCATGGTTCTTCGCAGCGCCGTTAGACGGTAAAACTTTGCGTAAGAGGGTGTGAGTGCGTTCGTAAAGTCTACTTTGTCCGCGGTCCGCGTTAGCGATTGGTTCATTCTGTTCAACTCGATGTGGCGATTGGTTACCATGCTATGGTCCGCGGACTGAGTTGACTTTACGAACTCTGTGTAACGTCGCACGCGACCGGGAAATTCAACGCTGTATTAAAAAAAAAAAAAAATTGATTGACGTGAGAACCAATTATAAACAATTAGGTGCAATATGTTTTTCTTCAATCCTCATCATCATATTGTTGGATAAGAGAATAGATATTATACATAGTAGGCAAAACAGACATTTATATTATCATGTTTTTATTTTTATAAACTTAATTATGAATAATATATACATAAACTAATATATATATAACTACTATAAACTATATATAAACTTTATGATAATTATATTTAAGTTATTTTTGGTTTTCCAGTGAAGTAAAGTATTAGTATTAGTACAGTTAAAGTATAAGTAAAAAAAAAGTATAAACTTAAAGTATTAGTAAAAAAAAAAAAAGGTAGACAACGCCCTAAACTATACCATGGCCTCTTCCGCCTAAAGTATTAGTATTAGTAAAGTTAAAGTATTAGTAAAAAAAAAAGTATAAAGTTAAAGTTTTAGTAAAAAAAAAAAGATAGAAAACGCCCTAAACTGCACCATGGCCTCTTCCGCCTCCACGGGGCTGAGCTACTCCACGGGGCTGACCGCGTCCGCGCAGCTGAGCGCCTCCACGAGGTACAGCACCCCCGCGCGGCTGAGCGCCCCCACGAGGCTCAGCACCCCCGTGAGGCTGAGCCCCGCCACGGGGTTGGCCTTGGTGATTCGGCAGTGGCCCAACGTAGTCCGTCGCCATAGTATACAGTTCGACCAAGCTTTGGAATCGGTTGCGCTGGCGTTGTCTGTAGCGATTACGTGCAGCATACGGACCCGCAGCGGCTGAGGATATAAAATATGAACATCACATTCTGAATCGTGGTATTTGTCTTTTCTGCTGTGATGACAAAGATCGATGTCAACGATGCGGATGGGGAAGTATATTTGGAAGCGTACCAGCAGGTGCCCCCGGCTGTGCTACCGGAGGAACATCCTCTGCTTCTGCAACGCCTGAAAACGTAAGTATAAAATTCTATTATCAATCTGCTTGCTGGTGAACGGAATTAAGAACAAAGCTAAGTAAACGTGAACCAAATTGGATCGACATTCAATTGTTTCATTTTGCTGTAGAATTTGTATGCCAACGAGATCAAAGATTTCCTTGAAAGAGTGTGATCGTTTAAATTCTTGTTTCAGTAGAATTCAGTTCGCGTTTATAATGTACATTCGCCCTAGCTAGTCCTTGAGAAATGAAAATATGGAAGAGAGATCAGACAATTGAGGAAGTGAATGAATGATTTTTACATACCCACAATCTCCATCTCTACGAGTTCAACTTGTTCCTCGTAGAGTGCTGGTTCGTCCACACCTGTGAATATCAGAACAAATTATTGCGTCACATAAGGAATGTAAAGAGTGAATCAGCATATTTGCGTTGTCGTCCTGAACTGAACACATGTGGCTTTTCCAGAAACGTCCTAAAGAATGTATACAGGTTGTCCCAGATCCCAGAACCAATTAAAAGCTCACGCTAGCGGTACGTAGTAGCTATTTTTCCAGTAGTAATGGGTTCACAGACTGGTTAACCGCTACCACGAATAATAGCCTAGCTCGGAAGCTCATCTAATCTACGTGGCCTTACCTCAGGCGTAGCGTTTATAAAACCGTAGCTCCCGCTGTCGTTTATAAACTCTCAGTTCGCCGCTTCGGCTTTAGTTTTATAGACGGAAGGGCGAATTCATACTTTATGGATGGGAGACAAGAGCACGAGTTATAGTCTTACAAACGCTACGCCTGAGGTACGGCCGTATAGCAGAGCTTCACAAGCTACGGTTTTATTCTTAGGTGCGGTCGACCTGATCGTTGATTTTATTTATTTTAAAATATATGCGAAAAATAAAGTAGGGCAGGCCTGAAACGAATCTGCTGAAAAATTTGGCAGGTATATACCAGCATTAGCATAACTGTTCAACAGGTCGTAAGTAATAAACCTCGTAATAAACACGCCTTTGAGACCACATGTTGTACAGGTTAATTTAAGGCCACGTCTATTAAGCCTTACATTTTTGGCATTCATTTCTGAGACACGCTACATATTCCGATACCGATAATAGAATGTTCGCAGAAACGAACTCATAGTTTAGATAATCAAGAGTTTAAATATTCTAGGTTGGGATAACCATGCTTCTACTGTATTTCTGCTCGAAATTAATGCAGAAGCCTCATTAATCATAACGATAAAATCGCGGTTACTTCTCATCATTTTTAATATTATCGTGCACTGTCGGTTCGTTGTTGAATACTCGAAATACACTCACCCTCGTGTTCCACGTGTGGCTGGAAATCCGCAGCCATCTCAGCTATGGGGATTGCTAGGAATTGTTCTTCAATATCGCTCGTCTGTAAATAAAATTTGATGCAATATTTATGTTATATTTTTTTAACCACGATAGTAGGATTCGAACACATTAATATTTATAAATCAAAAACCTACATTTTCCTCCATAGGCAGAGCGGCTCCTGCTGCTGACTGCTGCGATGCCATGACGAAGAAGAATCAAGAAAGAACACACAGTACGGGGATCCAGATGATGAAGAAAAAGTTCACTTCACATCGGTGAAACTTACAGCGCCATCATTGGTCGCATGCGTCTATCTACATTCCGACCTCCAATGGCAAACCAGAACGATGTATGTATATGTATACCGCGGCGTATCGGAACACTAGCGACACCTCGTAGGAGGTAATAGCTTTGGTTAAGGTATAACAATAGATAACAATATGATTTTTGGTACTGCCGGTCTAATACTATACACGAAATCCAGTGCGCATGTGCGATGCGCAACCGGCAATTGTTTCAATTGTTTGCGAGATCCCTGATTGGTTGCAGCCGATTTGCGACCAACTTCACTGGATTTCGGCTTTCTAGTCGTTAGGAATTCTCCCTGTGCAAGATACGCAAGGTTAGTGTATTCCAGCCCCCTGACACTGGGTATTATTTCTATCTATTGCGACGGATGCTTCGCGTTTTATTAGCAAACAAAATGACGGGCCATTCCTGAAACGTGTTTAGGCGGCTGTGTCAGGGGGCTGGTGTATTCGTATTTTGCAGGTATATTAAGATTAGATTCCGGTGCTCAAAATCGTATTGACATAAATTAAACTACGATATTTAAACTTTTTCAGAAATTTGAAACGAAGAACGGAGACACGATGAACAAGTCGACGGGCGATAAAGATTTCCGAGGTCAGTATAAAACCGAAATAAAAATCGGCAGTATCTGTATGCATAGCTATTGTTCAATTATTCTTCAATACATGTGATTAATGTATCATATTCACAGCGGCAATGTTAGCTCCCATACCCCAGAACGAAAATGCGGTTTCTACTGATGGGGTGGGAAAATCCGACAATGAGAGAAATGAGTCCCTGCAGGAGACCAAGAACGGTGCGATGGCATTCATCATTATAATAATACGACTTTTATTCACCAATAAGGTACCAATGGTATATTTCGATTACGATCCCAAGGTGTGACTATTATGGTTTTAACCTTTACCGTGTCAGACTGTAATAGGAACGGCGAAAACCGTAATCATTCAGGTTCTCTCAGCTTTCAACGCTATTTGACGCAATTTTGTTTCTTTAAATGCGCTGAACGTGGTCAGAACAGTGACTATTATGGTGAGAACGTGAAACGTTGCGGTGTTTTTTTCTCGGTGTACATGATATGTGAAATACTAAGAACCGCTCGGGTACTGAGTCTATTACGTAAATCTGTTTATCTGTGTTTTCAGTTGATCAGGTGGCAGGATATTCAGGCGCAGGGACAGCTGAGAGTCGTCCCACCGAACGTAAGGCTGGTGAGTTTAAGATCAAGAATCTATTCATTAACTACCTTATTATGTTATGAGTCTGTTTTTATAGTGCGTCCCAT
>JAEUYN010001884.1:57500-285258 GCA_018257835.1 Euura lappo
ATTTGGCTCATAGTGGCATCTACCAGGGCTTCTGCCCTCTCTCGTTCACCTGGATCCCTGGAGGGTCCGGAGGAGTTGGCTTGGCCGTTTCGGAGGGCCTCGTCGAACTTTGCCCTGTTCATTTTTTCGGCGTTCCAGCGAGGTGTGCGGTCGGTGGCCGTTTTCCTTGCGGTTCGCTCCCTGATGTCCAGAACAATATACTGATGGTCGCTGCCCGTGTATTCTTCGGTCACCTTCCAATCCTCGACTTTCGCCGCTGTCGACTCCGTCGCCAGAGTGACGTCTGGGATTGAGTTGCCCCATCCAGGTCTTCTGTACGTGGGTGTTGTGCCCGTGTTTAGCACCACCAGGTTCCGTCTGGCCGCCATCTCCAGGAGCAGGCGCCCTCTGGGGTTGGTTTGGGGCATGCCCCATTCTGTTGCTCTGGCGTTGAAGTCGCCCGCGACGATCTTCTCGTTTGGCAAATCCGTGAGTGCGTCCTCGAGCGCTTCCAGCTTAGTGCGGTACTCGTCCGCGCTGCAGTTAGGAGAGAGGTAGGCACTCAGGTAGGTGACACCGCCTACCTTGGCCCAGACGTAGTCCTCTCCGGCGCCATTTCCTTCTATCCGGGCCGTTTGGCCGTTCGGGACCCATATGGCAGTTGTGTTCGCGGCGTTTTTGAACCAGGCCGGTCCGTCTCTATCTCGATACGGCTCATTTATGATCACGACGTCTACCTCCAGTTCGGAGATGATTTGTGTCATGAGCTCATGAGCTGTTCTACTCCGGTTCATGTTTGCCTGCAGGATCTTCGTCATCCTTGGAGCTTTTTCTTTTTCAGAGCTAGGGCGTCTCTGAAGTTTCGACAGGCGCCCGACCCCGGGATGTGGTTCGTCGGTTCCCCGTCCTTTCGGTCTATGCAGAGTGGACATCGGGGGTCTGAGTTGCACGCCGCTGCCTTGTGACTATTATGCCCGCATTTCCAGCAGCAGTCGCTTCTGTCAGGGCCCTTGCATTCTCGCCTCGTGTGTCCGTAGCCAAGGCATCGGTAGCAGCGTTGGACGTCCGCCCTGCGTCGGACGCGGCAAGATACCCAGCCAATCTTGATCCGGGCTTTTTCGACCAGTTTCAGTGCCAGGGCTTCGTTCACCTCTGTTACGGCCATTCGTTGCTCTCGTGCGTTCGGCTTGAAGAGGATCACCTTGATGTCCTCTTCTGATTCGCTGCCCGCCTCGCGTCTGATGGCCTCCTCGACTTCTTCCCGGGTGGTGTAGCTGTCCAGGTCCAGGATTTCGAGCTTTAGTCGTGGCGTTAGGCCTCGTACGACACCCGACTGGCCAAGGGCATTCTGGATGACTCCCTGCAGCGCATTTCGGTCCTTGCACTGTTCTAGCTCGAGCAGGACGCCGCCGTCACGTGTTTTCCTGATTAGTCGTACCTCTGTCTCGGATTCCTCGGGGCGTACGTGCTTGCGAATAGTGCCCAGCACTTCAGCGAAAGACTTTCCCGGGGCCGGCTGGATAAGTAAGGCGTTTCTTCTCGCCTTGGGGCGTCGTTGCCTCGGCTTCTTCGGGTGTTCCGTAGCCTTTGGGTTTTTGTCTCGGGGCTTTGAGGGCGTTGCAGTGCCAGTGCTCTTCTTTCTGCGGGGCTTGGCGGTGTCCCACTCTTCCTGAGCCTCCGGCGGAGGTCCTTTCCTTCTTTTCATGTCTTCCTTTGTCTCTGGGCTAGAGATGGCAGTCCTGGAGCGCTTTCTTGCTGATCCCGGTTGGGGTGTCGCTGTCGCGGTTCGCAGGATCACCTTGGCCTTTAGGCACTGTGAGGCTCTCTCGCGTACCGCCCTGCTCTCGCGGAGAACGTCTAGGCATTCCTCCAGTTCTTGGAGTCCGTTCTTAATGTCCATGCTAACGTTCTTCTGTTTGGCCGTGGCCTGCCGCATCGTTTTCAGGACTTGGCTCATGACAGCCACTTGTGTCTCCTCGGTTTTTTCAGCTTGAGTGATCTGATGTTCTAGTTCGGCAAGGTCAGCGTCTTTGCCGTTGTCCGTCGTTGTTTTGATAATGTGCGATTGGCCTCCCCCAAAATCCATGGGGCCTGCACCGACCACCGGGGCTGCCACCCGGTCGGAGTCGGAGGTGAGATTTTCCCTACTGGGTGTGCTCACTTGGGGTATATTGTTTGTTTGATCGCCCATAGTTCATAGTTGGTTTTTCGTTCGGGGTTCCTTCCCCTAGTGTTTTGGCTCGCGGGGGCTATTTTATTTCACCCCTACCCTCTGCTCGTGTCACCACTCACAGCGGGCATTCCTCTATCCACCACCCGAGGACGCGCCACGTATGGGTTTTCACCTCCCACTGTGGATTATTATTATTATTATTATTATTATTATTATTATTATTATTATTATTATTATTATTATTATTATTATTATTATTATTATTATTATTATAATAGTTATCGTTATTATTATTGTTATTATTATTATTATTATTATTATCATTATAGCACTTACCGATGAACTGTTGATGTTGCCCGGCAGTTCGTGTTCTGTGACTTTTCACAATCATAACAACATTCTTTGGGAATTCCGAGACAATTAGGCACATCCCACGTGCTTCGATCGCTGGATCGGTGAGATCAGTCCGACACTAGGCGGATAGCGTACTTACCGACGCGCTCCTAGGGATACGCGGCGGACGCCATCTTTCGGCCGCTGCCGAAAACTCTTTGCCGTCCATGATTCACCATGACCCAACCTGATCCCAGCTGTTTGACTATCGCCAAATTGACGCAATTTCGTAGGACACAAACCACGTCTTTGTTTTTGCACAAAACCACGATGTTTTGGTATATTTGTGTTCGGCATTGCACGCGGCAATCCGCCAAGAAGCTGTTTTTTGCAATTGAGGCGCGTAGACTTAGCTATCAATGGAAATAGGTGACGCCCCCGCCTCTTACGATGTATAACAAATCATTTTTTTTTTCAATTTCGATGACTCTCATCAGTTCAATCGAATCTGGCTCTCATGAATCATCGGATTCCCAAAGGACAGTCCGTTTGGAAGCTCCGTTTAGAAGATATTCGAGAAAATAATTTTTGTGGTAAAAATCCAGTAGAGCACCCCCTTAACATAACCACTCATCACAGTACAGGGTTTACTCCATTAGAATTACACTTTAACAAGAAACCAGATGATAAGATTCAACAAATTGTACAATTTCCACCAGGTGAAGATCAACCAATTAATGTCAAAATAATGTTGCCGAATGAGGCTTTGACAAAAAATGTTAATATCCGTAAAAAACAACAAAAATCGAAATCAAAAATCGTACTCGATATAGATGATCTAGTTTTATTAAGAATTCCACATCAATCTAGTGCAATAGACAAAGTAACAAGCAAATTTTGTCATATCTTCCACGGACCTTATAGAATTAACAGAAAAATAGGTGAAAACGCTTACCAACTTACTGACATAAACGATAAAGATAAAGTTTTAGGTATCTATAACCGATATAATTTAAGAAAATATCATCTGCCTACGTAATAATTGTAACTTGTGAATAGGGGGGGGGACCGAAAAGTAAACAGCTGCTTCAGACTCTCCCTCCATTTTTTCTTATGTTTGTGAACGCTATATAGGTAGATAATTTTGACTTTGTTGTTAATATATGTATGTAAAGAGATACGACGATGGGTACACTCGCCCCGTCATATCTCTTTAAAAGTTTGAATTTGACCGCCGAGAGAGGCGGGTGCGCGACGCGAGTGCGCGCCGCGCGAATGTGGAATCGAGCGAGGAGAATCGTAAGAAAGAGGGGCTACCAGCTGTTAATGTCGTTTCCTGAATTTACAGGTAAACGATCATTATAAATTATAATAATAAATTAGAATAGTAATAGGATAAGGCATAATCAATAAGGATATGTAAAATATGTAAAGAATAAGTCAAAAATGTAAAATAAAAATATCCTGAATTTACAGGCAACCACATGTCGGCTCATAACCTCAAAAACCATCCTCCAAGAAAAGAAACATTATAAAACGACATTATTGCTGAACTACACAAAAGAAGAAGGCATATAGAGAAAAGAAAACATGGAAAAATTTAGATTTGAGTTCGCCGTCAAGGCCGCAAACGACGATCCAAAGACAAATGTGATTGCCCTAACCTCAATCACGACAACAGAAGAACGCTGCTTTCTCGTCCCGGACCAGCTTCAATCAATGAAATACCATGCCAAGCTCACGACGACGGCAGGTTTTCAGAAGATAAAGTCTACATTACAAAAAAGAGGACAATCGAGAAAAGTATGGATTACATTGGCGGAGGAGGTCCTACAGCAGTATCAGGACGGAGACGGCAATATAGTCTGCAACGATTATTTGCTAGAAGAGGTGGAATATCAAAAACCATCAACATCAGCAACACAAGCTACCGCGCCTGCAGCATCAGGCATTACAGAAGATGTGTTGGAGAGGATCCTGGAAAAATTTACGGGAAAGAAGACTGAAGATCGACCCCAAGACGGAGGAAACCGTAACTTAAGAAAGGTATCCGAAAAATTTGTTATTGAGAAATTGACAGGAAAAAATTCCAATGTATCTCAATGGATGGATACCTTCGAAAGGGAGTGCGATCGCTTAGGTGTAGAGAAAGAATATATAGAAGAAATAGGAGATAGAGATACCAAAAACAAAAGACTAGACTACGAGATTAATTTTAATGAGCATATAGATACGACAAAATTTGAAATATTAATAAATCACTTGGAGATGCACGAACAAGCCGAGATTGAGGAATTGACAAATAAATATAAATCGATTTTCGCTAAAGACAAATACGACATAGGCACAGTTAAAGATTATGAGGCGCGTATCGAATTAACAATCGATGAGTACCGTTGTAAAAGACCATATAGGTGTAGTATAGAAGACAAAAAAGAGATAGAGCAGCAAATAACCAAACTACTAGAGAGACACCTAATTGAAGAATCGTACAGTCCATTTGCCGCGCCAGTGACATTAGCCTATAAAAGAGAGGAAAAAAAGAAATCGAGACTATGCATGGACTTCCGAGACCTGAACGAAATTGTGATCCCTCAATCGCAACCATTCCCATTGATAGAAGATTTAATCGTCAAAACAAGGGACTGCAAATTTTTCTCGACCTTAGACATAAATTCGGCTTTTTGGTCAATTCCCCTAAGAATCGAGGACAGACAAAAGACCGCATTTGTGACTCAAGAGGGACATTTCCAATGGACCTGTTTACCCTTTGGCTTAAAAACATCACCAGCGATCTTTCAACGAATACTAAGCAGTATAATAAGAAAACATAAACTCTCAGACTTTTGCGTAAACTACATAGATGACATCCTAGTCTTTTCGAAAACTTTTCAAGAACATATGGACCATCTATCTCGATTACTAGAGTCAATTATGACAGAAGGATTTAGACTAAAACTGTCAAAATGCACTTTCGCGTCAGACTCAGTCAAATACTTGGGTCACGTGATAAGGAACAATTCAATTAGTCCAATCAACGATAACTTGATTTCAATAAAAAACTTCCCGACTCCGAAAACAAGAAAAAATGTCCGACAATTTTTGGGAAAAGTAAATTTCTACGGCAGATACATACCAAATGCCTCGATCACCCTAGACCCACTACATAACTTATTGCGCAAAGGACAAAAATTCGTCTGGTCGGAACAATGTCAAAAGGTATTTGAAAAAATGAAAGCGCTACTTTGCTCTCAGCCAATTCTAACAATCTTTGACCCAGGCCGGCCAATACACATCCATACAGACGCAAGCTTAGAAGGCATCGGGGCTGTGCTAAAACAAACACAATCAAATGAAGAAGATAAACCGGTTGCATACTTCCCAAAAAAACTAAACGAACACCAAAAAAAAAAAAAAGCTATCTATATAGAAAGCTTAGCAATAAAAGAAGCGATAAAGTTTTGGCAACACTGGTTAATGGGTACAAAATTTACGGTATTCTCGGACCACAAACCCCTAGAAAGTATGAATATTAAGTCTAGGACTGATGAAGAATTGGGGGACCTAATGCACTACCTATCGCAATACGATTTCAAAATAAAATACACTCCGGGAAAAGATAACGTAGAAGCGGATTGCTTAAGCAGAAACCCCGTACTAGAAGCAAATTCAGATGAAAAGGACATCCTAAGAACAGTAAATTTCATAAAACTAGAAAATATTCGAAATGACCAGGATAGGAATGAAGACATTCAAAATAGAAAAGACAAGTTAATATACAAAAACAATACATACTATAAAAAAATAGGAAAAAAAGAAAAAATTTTACTCTCCGAAGAGTTCAGTATAGAACTAATAGAAAAAGTACATGTCTTTTATTGCCATCTAGGAATAAGACAAATGCAAAACAAAATAAAACCAGTTTATACAGCCAAAAACTTGAATGAAAACATAAAAAAAATCTGCGAAAACTGTGAAATTTGCATAAAAAATAAGTCAAGGGGAAAATGCAAGATTGGGCTGATGTCTCAATTAGGTCCCGCGACTCACCCTTACGAGATAGTCTCCATAGACACGATTGGTGGATTCGGAGGTTCACGTTCAACAAAAAAATATCTACACTTGCTTGTCGATCACTTCTCGAGATACGCAACCATTGTAACATCAAAAACTCAGAGCGCAAATGACTTCATAAAATTGATAAAAAAAGTAACACCAGATAATAAACTAAACATGATTTTATCGGATCAATACCCAGGTATAAACTCGGGGGAGTTTAAAGAATTCTTGGAGGAAGAAAATATAATCCTAATTCTCGCGGGTGTGAACGCACCATTCTCAAATGGTCTCAATGAAAGACTGAACCAGACGATAGTAAATAAGATTAGATGTAAAATTAACGAGAAAAAAGAGAAAATCGCATGGACAACCATAGCACACGAGTGTATAGAAAGGTACAATGAGACTGAGCACACAGTAACAGGGTTCGCTCCTAAATACTTGTTGGAGGGAAAAAACAGTACAATCCTACCAGATGAATTACAACAAGTACAAATACAAAATGATTTATACGAAGATAGAAAGCTTGCCCTAGAAAATACGAGGAAATCACACGAATACAATAAAAAACAATTTGATAGAAATAGAAAACATCACGAATTTAACGTGGGAGATCTAGTTTACGTGGAAAATGGTCACCGATTAAATCGAAAAAAATTGGACGAGCTAAGAATCGGACCGTATAAAATCATAGAAAAAATTTCAAACTCGATCTATAAAATACATATGGATCGAAGAAAATCGGAGGCACTTATCCACGTTACAAAACTTACACCGATTCCAAACGCGATTCGAGAAAGCTAGTCGGCTTGACTGTTTTCTCACTCCAAGGGGGGGAGATGTAAAGAGATACGACGATGGGTACACTCGCCCCGTCATATCTCTTTAAAAGTTTGAATTTGACCGCCGAGAGAGGCGGGTGCGCGACGCGAGTGCGCATGTGGAATCGAGCGAGGAGAATCGTAAGAAAGAGGGGCTACCAGCTGTTAATGTCGTTTCCTGAATTTACAGGTAAACGATCATTATAAATTATAATAATAAATTAGAATAGTAATAGGATAAGGCATAATCAATAAGGATATGTAAAATATGTAAAGAATAAGTCAAAAATGTAAAATAAAAATATCCTGAATTTACAGGCAACCACATGTCGGCTCATAACCTCAAAAACCATCCTCCAAGAAAAGAAACATTATATGTATATAAAAAAAAAAATGACAAATTTGACGATAAATTCTTTTTCTGATGAATAGAATGGAATTAGAATGTAGAAAATAAGACAAAAAATGTGACGAAATTGGTAACAATTCAATAAAAAATGACAAAATTGATAACAATGCAATATTAATCTTAAGGACTCGATGTACAGCAAGAAGACCGGATCAAACAAAATGTTTAGAAACAAAATAATAATAATGATAATAATAATTTAAGGAATGATAGAGCGAATGAATGCGAAATTTTTATTTATACACTGTGAAATTTATATATACTATACAACATAAGATTTTGATTGTCATTATAACAAGTTAAAACGCCATATCAAAATCAGGGGGGGATTGTAACAGTAAATAAGTTTGAGATACGAAATTCAAACTTAGCGCTAAGAATTCATTAAATTTCAATACTCATACGATAGGAGCGAATGAGAAGTGGAGAGAGCAGCGATAAGCTGGTCACTCGGTAAGTAACCTTTAGCAAAGTAACACGCACTCTAATAGATCTATAACACGATACTTGCCTGTTGGAAATTCAAGATATTCATTTATTGTATGTATATAATCTTAGTTCAGTTGTTAATAAAATGTCACTCATAGTTCATTATTTTGAGTCGTGTCTCCTTATTTATGTGTGTTAATCCATATCAAATAATCATAATTACAATAGGTTATGGGCCCAGGCTCATAATAAATAAAGTGAGCACGAAGATAAATCAAATTTGGTGAAAATGCGAGGTCTGAGTCAGAAATTATAATAACGGAAAAAATTCTGTAATAAAACGGACAAAACCTATCAACCGAAAAAAAAAAGCATGGCAATCTATGTCAATCGCGCGGTGTAAAGTTTATTCCTAGTTCGCGTGAAAAGCGTGTAAAAATCAGAAAATAATTTTTCCGTTAAATAAATCAATCAAACAAAATGACCTCAAATTCTTCGAGGATAGAACAACTCGGGAAAGAAAACTTCGACACATGGAAGTTACAAGCGCGGGCAGTACTGATAAAAAATGACGCATGGGCTTATGTTAACGGGTCGAAACTCAAACCAGCGATAATCGTAGGCAATGAGGGCTCTATAACGGCAGCCGCTGCATGGGAGCAAGCTGATCTCAAAGCTCAATCGGATTTGATCCTTGCGATATCTTCGTCCGAACTGCGACAAATCAAGAACTGCGCGACAGCTAGAGAGATATGGCTGAAATTACACTCGATTTACGAGTCAAAAGGACCTGCACGCAAAGCGACGCTGCTGAAACAACTAATTCTACGGAAAATGTTGGAATCAGACGACATGCGGGACCATCTGACCAAATTTTTCGAAACCGTGGATAAACTGGACGAAATGGATATAAAAGTGAACGAAGAACTCCTATCGATTCTCTTATTATACAGCATACCAGACACGTATGAAAATTTCAGAATAGCCATAGAATCTCGGGACG
This sequence comes from Euura lappo, assembly GCA_018257835.1. Taxonomy (NCBI): domain Eukaryota; kingdom Metazoa; phylum Arthropoda; class Insecta; order Hymenoptera; family Tenthredinidae; genus Euura; species Euura lappo. The sequence continues at coordinate 66,707 of JAEUYN010001884.1, forward strand.
AACTTCCAAAACCAGAAGTCTTGAAGATCAAACTTCAAGAAGAATATGAAGCACGGAAAAGCCGAGGTGAAGAAGCTTCAGGTGCCATGTTCGCAAGAAAAACTCAAAAGGGACGAGTAAAACATAACAAGAAAAAGGAGAAATTCGAGAAGGGATCTGAGCTCAAATGTGAAAAATGTCACAGAACAAATCACAAGACAGAAGACTGCTATGCGAAGATGATAGTCAAAGAGTCACAAGCCAGAAAAATCGAAGAAAAAATAGAGGTTGCAATGACGACGGTCGAAAGTGCAAATAAAGCGGAAGATTGGTGTCTCGACTCAGGAGCTACTTCTCATATGTGTTTTACAGAAGAAAGATTCCGTCAAATCAAAGATACTCCAAACCGAAATCTGAGTTTAGCTAATAAAGAAAGTACTCAGATAAGAGGGATCGGGACCGTTGGTCTTATTGTTGAAGATGGTGAAGGATCAAGACCTGTACGTTTAGAAGAAACTTTGTATGTTCCTGATTTAAGGTCAAACTTAATGTCAGTTGCCAAAATAACGGACAAGGGACACGAGGTACTTTTCGGCAGGAAATCCGCACAAATCATCGACAAGAATGGGGAAATAATCGCCGTCGCCAAACAAAGAAATGATCTCTACTATATGCAAGGTCAAGATGGAGATGATGGACAATCTGCAGCTGTTGCTGAAGTTAAGTACTCCATAAACAAAGAATGGCATGCAAGATTGGGTCATCTAAATGAACAAAATCTCAAAGATCTAGCAAAAGGTAACAAGGTTTTTGGATTGGAGGTTAATAATGATAAACTTGGTACATGTGAAATATGTATTAGGGGAAAGCAAACGCAAACACCATTTCCTAAAGAATCATCAAGTCGAGCAGCAGAAGTCCTTGAATTAATTCACACAGATGTGTGTGGGCCGATGCGCATACAATCATTAAGTGGATCAAGATACTTCGTTACGTTCATCGATGATAAGAGTAGATGGTGTGAAGTATTTTTCTTAAAAAAGAAGAATCAAGTATTTAAAGCATTCATAAAATTCAAGAATATAGTTGAAAATCAATTTGGAAAAAAGATAAAAATCGTACGTTGTGATAACGGAACGGAATACCGAAATGAAGAACTAGAAACTTATCTCGAGAAAACTGGAATACGACATCAGTTAACGGTTGAGTACACACCCGAACAAAACGGAGTAGCTGAACGAAAAAACCGAACAATTATCGAAATGGCAAGATGTATGATGATTGAAGCAAACTTGTCACCGTCGTTCTGGGCAGAAGCTGTAAATACGGCTGTGTATGTGAGAAATCGCTGTCCTTCCAGAAGTCTTGATGGAGAAGTACCGTATAAATTTTGGAAAGGATCCAAACCAACTCTAAAACATCTCAGAATATTTGGGAGCAAAGTATTCATGTTAAACAAAATCCCAGGAAAGGACAAATTTGAACCACGTTCAAAGAAATGTATCTTCGTGGGATATGAGACTGAATCGAAAGCATATCGAGTTTGGTGTCCTTCAGCAAGAAAAATGTACAAAAGTCGTGACGTGAAGTTCATGAAGGATTTCGAAAAGAATGACATCGTTCAAGAAGATTTTATTGGAAAGGGTGAGATCAAAATGATAGAAATCGAGATGCCCGAGGAAGATAAACCTTCTATTGAAACGAACGAAGAAATAGTAGAATCTGAAGATGAATTAATACGAAATCATAGATGGATCAGTTCAATCAACTTCACGAATGGATATATCAGAACCGGCACAAGCATGGGATTCACAAAATGAACCTACTGCAGAAATACTAGAACCAGTACAACAAGTTCAACCAAACATGAAGAGAACTGTTGGAAGACCTAAGTTAATTAGGACTGGAAGAAGCGGAAGACCCAAGAAACAATATCAAATGATGGAAGTCACTCCTGCAGATGATATTCGAGCAGATACTGACAAAGAATATGTGGAGATGTCCAATCTAACTGAAGTTCAAGATCCGAAAACTGCAACGGAAGCCTTGAGAGGATCTCAAGCAGAAGATTGGAGAGCTGCTATGAAAAAAGAATACGACGCACTGATTGAAAATAAAGTATGGGAACTAGTTGATAGACCACATAATCGTCAAGTCATTGGATCGAAATGGGTTCTACGTACGAAATTCAATTCAGATGGCACAATTGAAAGACACAAAGCACGTCTAGTAGCAAAAGGTTATAACCAAAACTATGGGATTGATTATTTTGAAACTTTTGCCCCTGTCGCCAGATCAAGTTCGATCAGAATGGTCATGGCTCTCGCTACAGAATTGAAGCTACAAGTTCATCAATTGGATGTCACAACAGCATATTTAAATGGAAATATCGATGAAGAAATATTCATGGAAATTCCTGAAAAACTTGGAGAAGTTCTCAATGACAGGAATTTTTCAAAACAAACAAATGGGAAAGTTTGCCTTCTAAAGAAGGCACTATATGGATTGAAACAATCAGGACGCCAATGGAACAAGAAATTAGATGAAAGATTAAGACAACTTAATTTGACACCACTAAGTTCTGATCCTTGTGTCTACTTCACTAAAAAGAAGAACATGATTACACTTGTTGCAATTTATGTCGACGACATAATTATAGCTTCAAACTGTAAGAACACCTTGACGAACCTGAAAGAAGATTTATCAAAATCGTTCAAGATGAAAGATCTAGGACTAATTCACTACTGTTTGGGGGTGGAATTTAAGCAGACAGAAAACACAATGCGAATGAGTCAACGAAAATACATTGAAGACATCTTGAAACGTTTTCTAATGGAAGACTGCAAACCTGTCTCAACACCTCTAGCTACAAGTGAAAAATTGTCGAAAGAAATGTGTCCGAAGAACGAAGAAGAAGAAGAAGAGATGAAAAAATGTCCATACCAAAATCTAGTTGGAGCATTAATGTATCTCGCAACATTTACTCGACCTGACATTGCCTTTACCGTGAGTACGTTAAGTCAATACAATACTAATTATGGAAAAGGACATTGGGCGGCAGCAAAACAAGTACTTCGATACCTGAAGGGAACTCTTAACCATGGATTACTTTATGAAAGGAAGAATGAAGATCTAGTTGGATTTGCTGATGCTGATTGGGGATCTAATATTGATGACAGAAGATCTTACACCGGATTTGCATTCAAATTGGCTAATGCTGCTGTTAGTTGGGAAGCACGAAAACAACGGACTGTTGCTTTATCAAGTACAGAAGCTGAATATATGGCTGTATCTGAAACAGCAAAAGAAGCGATTCATCTTCGCAGATTTGTAACTGAAATTCAAGGAAAGTCAACACCTGTAACTATTTATAATGATAACATAGGAGCGGAAAAATTAGTTTCAAATCCTGTTTTTCATTCTCGTACGAAACATATTGACATACGATATCATTTTGTACGTGATGCTACTGTCCTACACAAACAAATAGAGCTAGATTATATGCCAACGGAGGACATGCCAGCTGATATTTTGACCAAAAGCCTCAATGCGATAAAACATAAGAAATTTAGAACAGATCTTGGAATCAGAGATCTGACACCAGTATAAAGCTAAGAATTATTAAAAATGTCAAATGAGACAATCTATAGAATAATATCTTGAAGGGGGTGTGTTGGAAATTCAAGATATTCATTTATTGTATGTATATAATCTTAGTTCAGTTGTTAATAAAATGTCACTCATAGTTCATTATTTTGAGTCGTGTCTCCTTATTTATGTGTGTTAATCCATATCAAATAATCATAATTACAATATTGCCGATGTCTAAGAAATACCTCATTATTCACAATACACGATAATAATAAAAATTGAAAGCTTCGAAACCTGTTGGTAAAATCCACAAAGTAATTGTTAACAAAACGACGAACCCTGTTGGGATGGAAAATAATTAAACATAAAATAAGTAATGAGAAGAAAGACAGAAAGGCGTGACCAAAGGTGAAGAATATCAAATAAACAACGAATCGATATAAAAGCTAAGTTTTACTGTTAAAATCTATATTTCTACATTTACACTGTTTTATTTTGTACCCTGATTTTATTTATATTGCATTATATATATACATTGATTTTAAAATTGCTTGTTGAATGAATGATGATGAGTGAATGTGGTTTTCTTTTGATATTGGAGAGATGAATTTTTTGAATAAAATAATCAAATTTTAAATGATTTATTAACACGTACACGGATTCGACTTGATTAATTACCCTCATTTAAGTTAATATTTCGATTAAGAAAGAATCCGTTACAACCCCCCTCCCCCCCTGGAGCGTTACGTAATATTGGAACGGTGCCAAACTGCCAAATACCCACCAACGAAAATTCGTCTTTCACAAAAAGTCTCTCTAAAAATTCCCACCAACGGCAATTCGTCTTTCACTAAAAGTCTCCCTTCAAAAATACCCACCAACAAAAATTCATCTTTCACAAAAAATCTCTCCAAAAATTCCCGCCAACGGAAATTCGTTTTTCACTAACAGTCTCCCTTCCAAAATACCCACCAACAAAAATTCGTCTTTCACAAAAATCTTTCTTCGAAAATACCCAACAACAAAATTCGTTCTGAAAAAAAGTCTTTCTTACAAATACCTACCAACAGAAATTAGTTTTAACAGAAGTCATCCTCCAAAATAATCATCCTATAATAGGTTTGAAATCATATACAACTACCAAGTACAAGAAATAGAAATAAAATTCCACTAACTGGCGTTGTGCCTCGTTCCCTGACTGCGCTCGCTCACTCGATTGGTTTTTCAAATAATTTGTGATTATAAAAATTGAGAGCCAAAATAGAGAGAAAGGAAACCTGGTAACAAAAAATTGGAACATTAAAATGTTGACACCAAAATTTTGGAAAAAAAAGAATTTGGAAAAAAATTGAATACAAAATTTGACAAAAAATCTTTAGGGAGTGGTACTCAGCGGGCCATCATATCATAGCAATGCATGAAAATGACTCGGAAACACCTAATTTCACTTACACACACCTAGGCGTTTGTTATAGACGATCAAATTTTACAATTAGAACTGATACAGGACCGCAACTGTTCACTTTATCAGATAAATTATCGAGAGCTTTTTTGTGTGAAATTTTGTTATCTTTCGTTTATCTAACCAACTCGATCTTAATAAAGTTGACCGTTACCGAGATACACTCGAAAAACTGAAAAATGGTACCTATTTTCCAAGATGGCGACGTTAGCACACCAGGTACGCAGGCGGACTTTTTCCTGGTTCAATGAAATGCCAAAAGGAACACGTACACCAATTTTCAAAACTTTGGCATCATTTTCCATATTCGGCCCAATTTGGTGATAAGGTGACTGGGCTATACCTGTCCCAGAAAGTCCACATACATATTTCTGTCAATTTAACAGAACCCATTATTGGTAAACGTTTACGGGAAAAACCTATCCGTTTTTTTTTTTTTTTTTTCAATAAAATGATGACAGATTTTCTTGTTAATGCAATAAAAAAGAGTGTCAGCGCAACAAGGAAATAATATGTTAATGTTAATTCACCAAAACTAATCTGTTATTGTATCTAATTTCCTACAGAAAAACACATGTTATTGCTACATTTCAAAGATGTTATTTGTAATTTACATCTTTTAAAGTGTTGAATTCAACAGATTAGCCAGAGACAGCCACTTTCAAAATTCAACACGAATGGAGCCTCTAGCAGAAACGGGTTCTGAACTACAATCCGACCTTGTTACTCTCAACAGGAAAAGAGTGACCATAATTTTTTTTGACAGTTAAAGAATTTATTTTTAACTGTGTAGGTATAATGGTATTACACGCAATACTAGTACTCAGTACACGCAATACTAGTACTCAGTATACGCAATACTAATACTCAGTACACGCGATACTAGTACTCAGTACAGGAAGTATTAGTACTTAATACACGAAGTACAAGTACTCAGTATACGAAGTACTGCTGCCTCGTGTACTAAGTACTCGGATCCTGTGTACTTAGTACTGAGATCACAGTACTTTTTTTCGGTATGGGTTTGAGGCTGCTGTATCGCGGAGTCCCCCCGTTCGTGGGACGGCTGCCTTACCTTGAATCTGGCACCGAATAATCAAATTTTAGTAAGAAGGGTCCATCATTTGAAAAACACTACAGACACTTTCTGTATAATTTGAATTGTCGCTGCTTCGTTAGGTTATTTATTCATGCAGTACACCACATCGTGGTCGCACCAGAAATTTCAGCGCAATCAATTTTTCTATAATATATAGACGCTGGCATAATATTATCGTTTATGAATTATTATACACATAATCGGTGTAATGGATGTAAATGAAGGGCCTGAAATAATGTGTTCAACCATAATTGAACGGTATTCCGCGTACTACAAATTTCCAGATGATGTGATTGTATATCAAAGGACAGTGAACTGTTTCCAAGCTCTGGAAGAAAATATTTCCAGACGACTGCACGTTGCGAATTTATATTATCGTATGTACACGTACGTTGGAAGCGTGCGCACGGCGCATGCCAAGGGAAGAGTGCGCGCGCGTACTCTGCTCTTTTCGATCGTCGCAACTGTAGAGAGGCTTCAGCTCATGGCGCCTGTATTTCATTATTAAGCATCTCTGGATACTTGAAATCATCCAGTCAGAATGTTTGCGCGGTGAAAATCAGTGCAGTCACGCAAAACAGATTGATGTGGAATATGGCGATTGAGAAATTATAAACGTATCTTAAATTGCGGACACTTTCACGCCGTATCGCCTTCGTTATGTGTTGAGATCTTGTTACGTTGGTTATTCCTTCATCCATAAGTACGTGTATGTGTTCGGATATATTGTTCAGTGCAGTTCGTGTATAGGTTGTGCTCACTATACTACTGTGAAGTGTATGTCAATCTTAATGTGAGCGTCGTGTTTCCAGTTACAGTTTCATAAATGACACACAATATAATCGTTTCTGACAGAACATTCTCTTTTTATAAAACATAACTCAAATTATGGTTGCAAGACCCTGGTACTAATTATGCAATGATCATGATTCAACTGCATTTGTATATTACGAATGTTTTGTGCATTTCAAATAGTAAACATTTCAGGATACTCATTCCCTTAGTTCCGCTATGGATTACCGGTGCTCTGTGCGTCAAAGACAGTAAGTTGAACAATTTAAACTCTTATATTTGAGCAATAATTCTATCATTTAATAACGAATATATACGGCCTGCAATCTTTGATTCGTGTAGAAAAAAATTCGTGCATAGTTCGCACTGAGATTGTAAACTTCATTAAATGTTAGTCTATTGGAACTTTCAGTTTTCAAGATGAACATTTTAATCGTGTTTTCAACGTCACATAGAAAATATGAACAAATTTGTTTCCTGTGGGTTATAAGCGTCAGCTTTTTAAATAATTCTTGGACTGTAGGTCAGGTCAGGTTCTCTACATCCGGAAGAAAGAACTTGAATTCAAAAGACCTCCGAGTGATATTCGTTATTGGATTCCTCGTCTTTATGCAGACTTGATTCTTTATTGCAGTAACAGTTTACAACGGAACGGGTCAGACGTAGTAATAGCGTCGAAGAACAGGCATATCTTCGAAATTTTTTTTTGCACCAATATCGGGGATGGGTTTACTCAAGCTGGCGGTAGTGTATACACACTATTATTGTGTATTAAAAAATTATTCAGGACAGAAGAAAACAAGAACTGTAGCCATCTAAAGTTACAGCCATCTCTCAGAGACTGCGCTTTTCGCAGGAACAAATGGTGGATCTCATAGCAATGAACACCGTACCTGAGATTTAAAATTCCAAATGAATAAATTAATGAAAAAAAAAAATGATTAAATGAGGAGGATTTCCAAAATTCGAATCAATGTGAAAGAAATGTGGAATCGGAAAAAACTGTCAAGTTTCCATCAAAAGAACGCTTCTATATATTTTAGTTGCCATCGCCAAGATGTATGCAAAAAGAGGCCGAAAAAAATATGCGGAATGATAAGCGAAACGTGTACGTGAAAATTGAAGTCAATCAATCGGATGGTGTTTGACTTGTGAGCCCTACCATACCGGAATAAATAGTTTTCATAGGAACATGACTGATTTTCTGCCAGCTTGGTCTAGAGAGCGTGGAGTGGCCGCGAACTGTTTCCACTGACTTACTCACAACTTTGTCAATTCTTCAAATTTCGACATCAGCTTACGTCAAAACATTTTTCAAAGATGTGTTCATACAAATAGGTGACAAGAGAAAAATCGATCCTACAAAGTTGCGTCTGCGCGTGACACCTCAAGATGCGCAACACTTGTTCCAGAGAGTGGGCGCACACTGTTCACTCAAGAACTCATACCTTTGTAAATTCTTTTAAATCTTGAAATCGGTTTCGCGTCAAGATATCCTCAATAAATATATCATCTAAACTGATATACGTGAAGGAAGAAAATGATTTTCGGAAAAGCTTAGCTGCGTGTTATCCTTGAAGCATTGAGGCACATGAAAAATAGGTGTTTTCGTTGGAGGTTTATTGGGTGAATATGAAGGTCCTTATTCCCAAGATAGAAAATCAATTTGAAAAGACAATTTAAAAAGAAAAATTTTGTATACAGGATACCTACGTACATTTTTAGATTTCCGCTTTATCTTCCCGTTCCTCTGTTTTTATTTATTATTATTTTTTCTTTTAAAGATGATAGAAAGTTGACTGAATCAACCTGAGAACAAGAAGTTGAGTTTTTGATGAGGTTGGAGAATCACCCCCTCCCATTCACAAACGGACTGCATCTGTGTATATGTATATATATATTAGCATTGAAAATGCTTCCGTTTTCGGGTCAGTAGTGAGGTCTGTGGGATCAAATCTTGAAATGATGCAACGGAAGCGATGCAACGGAAGCAATGCCACGGAAGTGCGTAATCAAAAGTTGAAGAAATAAATAATAAAAGAACAAAAACAATAGAACGAGGGACATTTAGGTGATGTAGATTTTACTGTGCACATAATGATTCTTAGTGTAATCATAGATGGCAATAGTAATAGCGCAGCATGTAATTATATATAGACCGAATCCATTTCAAATCTGGCAGGCTGGAAATCGTGATGTCACGGAATTTTTTCAAATTGAAATATGTTGTTGTTTGATGAAAAAAAAGCGACCCGTATTTTTTTGTTTTGGAAAAAAAAATTTTTGCTACGAAGTTACGGCTATTTGAACATTTAATCGTGCGCTACTAAAGTTCTTGAAAGAGGAACACTTTTTTTTCTTAATAACGCTATATCTGCGGAACGGAACATCGCAAATACTTCATCTTGGTCTTATTTTGTAGAGTTTTTCGCATTCTTTTGAAACTCGAAGAAAAATTTTAGGATTTTTGAAAATTGACAGAATGACGTTCATTTTTCGAAAATTAGGGAAACCCGATTTTCTCGAAAAGTGATTTTTTTATTTTCTCAAAAATTTCACACAATATGTGGGGTGATATGACGGATATATCCTCAAAGTTTCATCGATGCTAAAACACTGCTTCATATCGAGAAAAAATATTTCGTGCGTCACTGAAATTCGTCAATTCCTGTGCTGGTGTCGACTTTGTAGGTTTCTTTGAGATGTGTACAGATTTTTCGATCCAAATAATATTACTAAAACTTGATACATACGTACCTGAGGGAGTAAATGACCAAATGCCGTATGATGTATAACATCGTAGACCGAATATTGATCTGCTAATAAAGATTATCACGAAAAGAATACAAAATTAAAAATCAGGGATTTATTGTAGTAATAACAATATCGTATAATAATATTGTTGAGTATGCTTCTATCTTCGTGGTATGGTGTACAGTGAGGTATAGGGGCTCAAATGTTAAAATGCAACAAAAATGTGAACGGGACAGAAATGCGTGCAAAACGAAAGTAACAACAATGCGGATGAAAAAAGTTTGCAAAAGACAAAAGATGAAAAAAGAAGAAAAATGGAAAAAGATTATGGATGATCGATGTGTCAGATTGTGACCGATCCAAATGTATGGTTAATCTATCAGATTGTTACCGATCATCGATCTGTCAGGATTAGATTTTGTTTAAACTTTATTTTAAGAGAATTCAAATCAAAATGCGACAGATACAAATATATAAAAAAAAAATGCACTAAGAACCAGAGAACAGGTGACATTTTCAATGCCTTCAGAGGCTTGCATTGCACATAAGGTCTGTAGATTTTATCATTATATTATTATTAGCATTGAAAATGCTTCCGTTTTCGGGTCAGTAGTGAGGTCTGTGGGATCAAATCTTGAAATGATGCAACGGAAGCGATGCAACGGAAGCGATGCTACGGAGGCAATGCAACGGAAGTGCGTAATGAAAAGTTGAAGAAATAAATAATAAAAGAACAAAAACAATAGAACGAGGGACATTTAGGTGATGTAGATTTCACTATGCACATAATGATTCTTAGTGTAATTATAGATGGCAATAGTAATAGCGCAGCATGTAATTAACCGCTGCGTGAAAAAAAGTTTATAAATAAATAAATGAACAAAAACAATAGAACGTGGGACATTTCGGTAATGTAGATTTCACGGTGCAAATGATGATTCGTACTGTCATCATAGATGGCAATAATAATAGCGCAGCATGTAAATTCAGAGATTCAGATGAAAAAATGCACGAAAATTAAGATAACGAAGGACATTTTCAATGCATCAGCTGCTTGCGTTAAATGCAAGATCTGTAGATTTTATACTATTATATTATATTTTTTATAGATATAGTATTTAATATTATGTAGTTATGATCATATTATTATTGTACGATATTGTTATTACTACAATAAATCCCTGATTGTAAATTTTGTATTTTTTTCGTGGTAGTCTTATACATCATACGGTATTTGGCCATGGACTCCCTCAGGTACGTGTGTATCAAGTTTAGGTAATATTATTTGGATCGAAAAATCTGTACACATCTCAACGATGCTCACAAAGTAGACACCAGCACAGGAATTGACGAATTTCAGTGACGCACGAAATTTTTTTTTCTCGATATGAAGCAGTGTTTTAGCATCGATGAAACTCATAGGATATATCCGTCGTATTAACCCACATATTGTGTAACATTTTTGAGAAAATAAAAAAATCACTTTCCGAGAAAAACGGGTTTCCCTAATTTTCGAAAAATGAACGTCATTCCGTCAATTTTCAAAAATCCTCAAATTTTTCTTCGAATTCCAAAAGAGTGCGAAAAACCCTACAAAATGAGACCAAGAAGAAGTATTTGCGATGATCCGTTCCGCAGATATAGCGTTATTAAGAAAAAAAGTGTTCCCTTTCCAAGAACTTTGGTAGCGCACGATTAAATGTTCAAATAGCCGTAACTTCGCAGTAAGATTTTTTTTTCCAAAACAAAAAAATTGGGGTCACATTTTTTTCGTCCAACAACATATTTCAATTTGAAAAAATTCCGTGAAATCACGATTTCCATTTTAGCCTTGCCTGCCCGATTTGATATGGATTCGGTCTATATATATATATATATATACTAGGGGGGCTTCGCCCCCTGCGCGCTTCGCGCGCCAACCCCCCGATTCAGGTTGTATACAGTAATATTTTGTACATGGTGAAAAAAGTCAAGAAAAAAAATTGAAAATTCTGTATGGAATGAAAAAAGTGTGATCTCACTTATAGTGGTGTGGAAACGATAATATTCGGATTGAGATCCTGTCATGTCTTTAATTTACTCCGGGTATTTCCGGAATACTTCCGGAATACTTTGGGTATTTCCGGAGGACTTCGGGTATTTCCGGAAGACTTCGGGTCTTTCCGGAAGACTTCGGGTATTTCCGGAGGACTTCGGGTATTTCCGGAGGACTTCGGGTATTTCCGGAAGACTTCGGGTATTTCCGGAAGACTTCGGGTCTTTCCGGAAGACTTCGGGGCTATAGAACTTTATATAATATAGAGCGGTGACGGACAGTGCCGCACAGGGGGGTCCGCGGGGGGAATAAGCCGGGGGGTGGGGATCGTCGTCGTCGACCTTCAAAATCTTGACACGGTGGTGGCGGCGACATCTTTATACAGGGTGAGTTTTCTCCGACTCTGAACGAGCGAGGGGCTTATTACTGCCAATTGCTCCGCCCCTTGGCCAATCACAACTTGTTATCAAAATCTAAGTTTACATCAAGCCGTCCATACCTGGTCTAGTCGGGTAAGGTATTGATGATCGTCGAATGAAAACAATGAGCGGATTAGGACCTTCATTGTTTTCATTCGACGATCATCAATACCGTACCCGACTAGACCAGGTATGGACCGCTTGATGTAAACTTAGATTTTGATAACAAGTTGTGATTGGCCAAGGGGCGGAGCAATTGGCAGTAATAAGCCCCTCCCTCGTTCAGAGTCGGAGAAAACTCACCCTGTATAATATAGAACGATATATAAGGGGGCTTCGCGAAGCGGGACAGGTTTCGGCCAAGGGTCGGCAAATTTGACGTCAGTCCAGAATCTCGTGTCTTACTACCTTGCAAAGAGTTTTTCGGAGCTTTAGACCCTGATTGGTTTTTGATTGTCCGTGAGGAGCGATTAAAGGAATTGTCTCAGGGTCTACTCGATTCACTTGAAAATTTTATGGAATGTAGTTAAAGGTATCACGAAATTATGGTAAAATTTTCAGCCACCCCTTTTTTTTTCTTCGTCGGCAATAGATTATTGAAATTTTTTTTTACGAACAATAAAATTTTTCGTTACCGGGACTTTATTGAAATGAGATACGTACGCCAAATACTAATACTAAACAGTTCAGAAACAGCCCCGATGACATAGAATAATTTTATTGTTTCCAAAAATATTTTCAATAATTTATTGCCGGCGAATGAAAAAAAAAGGGGTGGCTGAAAAATTTACCATAATTTTGTGATACCTTTAACTATTTTCAGTAAAATTTTCAAGTGAATCGAGTAGACCCTCAGACAATTCCTCTAATCGCTCCTCACGGACAATCAAAAACCAATCAGGGTCTAAAACTCCGGAAAACTTGTTGCAAGGTAGTAAGGGACGAGATTCTGGACGGACGTCAAATTCGCCGACCCTCGACCGAAACTTGTCCCGTTTCGCATGGAATACGCCATATATATTCGGGGGATTCTGGGTAATCTAGGGGGTCCGCCTCTGGGGGGGAGGGGGGGGGGTCGTCGTCGTCGTCGACCTTCGAAATCTTGACACGGCGGCGGCGATATCTTTATATAATATAGAATATATACAGGTTTATAATATACATATATCTACAGGTTTTGTTAAACGTTTGTGGAACGTTTTGTTAATTGTAACGGTCATGGGCATATTGATGCCTTGACCAATCATTTTCGCAAGTCGAGGGAAATAACGAATGTGCATCAACGGCAGCCTCAACGCTATCAATCTGATTTCTGATTTCTAACGGGCTTAGCTCTGGTAAATCAGTGAGTACTTCGGGATACGCAAATCCGTTTGCTATCGCTGACGAGGGAATGTGACCACGATTAAGCGCTAGAAGACACGTACCGCGTGAATGGAATTGTGCATTTGTTTTATTGTATCCTTTCATTTGCAAAACTTCGGACAGACATTTCTTTTCCACGGAGTCGAGTGTTTGTAATTTACTTCGCCACCAGATGCGATCGCAAACTCGACAATAATCTTACAGGTTGTCGCTAAAAACTTCGAGGTTATGTGCTTCTCAGACTGACGTAATACAGCCGACCCAGCCTTAGCTTCATCGACGAGAGCTGCTACGGCTGAACCATATGGTGAAGTTTCTTCTTTTTTTATTTCCCCTTCCGATTTTGAAAACTCTGCTGTAAGTGTGGGAATGTTTTCGTATTTGATTTCCTCCTCCGATTCTGAAATCTCTGCTATAATTTGTATTGAAGTCTCTTGTTGAATTTCTCCTTCCGATTCTGAAACTCATGCTGTAATTTTTTCAACCCTCAATTACTGTTTTTTAAACGACTCAAACGTACACGCGTTCTGCTGAACTTCTATGTTTTTTATGCACTGTGTCTTACGATCATATTGCGGAAACAATTTAATTCTTTCAACCTCAGAAATTCTAGTTTTTTAGGCACGATCGTTAAAAACGGAGTGCCTTATACATTCGCCATCGCTAAAAACGTCGGATCGAGAAAAAATTCTGAAATCATGTAGGGAGCACGTTTTGGCACCTGGGTAGTCGTTTTCGAGCATTTTCAAGAGTGGTGTATGTGACCCCCCCATTTCTTGTAAACACGGTTTCAGCCAAACCGCTGAACCGATTCTGATGAAATTTGCACTGGATACTGTTTTCAGCCTGCAGATGTGCAATTTTGTCTGTGTACTCGATCCGACTTCCGGTTCAGAAATGGCGATTGCTAACTTTGTCAATTTTGAAGATACAACAACGAGCTTTGGAATACTGTCTTTTAATCAGGAATCAAAATTTTGGAAATTTTTTAGGATTTTTCCGGCACCTGCGTCTCGGTGTCAAATCGTTGAAGTTGCTTGTAAACACGAGCTTAGCCAAACCGCTGAACCGATTTTGATGAAATTTGCACTGGATACTGTTTTCAGCCTGCAGATGTGCAATTTTGTCTGTGTACTCGATCCGACTTCCGGTTCAGAAATGGCGATTGCTAACTTTGTCAATTTTGAAGATACAACAACGAGCTTTGGAATACTGTCTTTTAATCAGGAATCAAAATTTTGGAAATTTTTTAGGATTTTTCCGGCACCTGCGTCTCGGTGTCAAATCGTTGAAGTTGCTTGTAAACACGAGCTTAGCCAAACCGCTGAACCGATTTTGATGAAATTCGCACTGGATACTGTTTTCAGTCTGCAGATGTGCAATTTTGTTTGTGTACTCGATCCGACTTCCGGTTTAGAAATGGCGATTGCTATCTTTGTCAATTTTGAAAATAATAGCGAGCTTTGGAATTCAGCCTTCTAATCACGAATCAAAATTTTGAAATTTTTGGGGGATTTGAACACTATTTCAAAACAAACCAGCACTCTGCGATCGTGCCTTACGCAAAAAAGCGATGAGCTTTTTGGCTAAAACCGGCTAGTTTACACTCAAAGTTATTCCCGTCATTGATATCGAATTTGTGTCTGCGATATAATTTGGATCGCTCGGCATCAGTTGACGTTTTCGACGTACTCGGTTCCATTACTCACGGGATAACGATCGCGGGATAACTGACCATAATACACATCCGGTTCTCTTGATCATATCAAAACAAAAAACGTTCAAGCCTTACATGCCTTCTATATCCGACTCGCGTGACGATTTTCTGTAACAGAAAACGTTACATCTGTTGCTCAAAAGGTTAAATCTGCCGATCGGACGCCCATACTCACCACCTATACTTCCTAAGTACCCCAAAATAGAACAGCATTTTTAATACTAATATACATCCATATATGTATATGTTTTCTATTTATGTATGTATGGTAGGTTCAATGGCATTTCACCCAATCGCTGAACCCATCGAGAAAAGTGAACATGTGTTTGGCCGTTTTTCGATTCAGCCACGTTTTCTATTTTTTTTAATTTTCCAATCTTTCATCCTTCTTCTATCTTCTATCTTCTATACACATCAAGGAACAGGTAGCATCAACGCCCAGCTCAAACCCCTTGACCTTGTAATATTTTTCGATTTTTCTTCTTTAAAATCACTGAGCAAAAGATTTCTAATATCTCGAAATTAATGATCATAAATTTATAAAGGATGGTGTGGGTAAAAAACTGAAACCCGTGAATATCGTGTATATATATTAGGGTGGTCCTTATTTGGGGTCGAAATTGATTTTACCCTTGCCGCCCCCCAAGTCGGTTCGGAATACGTAAAAGGTAATGCTGTAATTTTTTCAGATAAAAAAAAATGCGTGACCCTTGACCACGGGGGTTGAAGTTTTCCATTTAAAATACATGGGATTTTCCCACGTTTGCAGTCACTATTTTACTGTGGGCCTAAAAATGTTTGTAAAATCTTGAAATTTTCACAAATTAGTTTACAAGCATGTTGCTACATGGAAAAAATTTCCCAAATTCCTAGCCTCAAAATATTGTATAATATTACCATAATAATTATAATTTTTTTTCTTTTTTTTTTAATTTTGAAAAAAGTTCGGAATCTTCATTTTTCTTCGCGTTTCACATGATTTCAGACTATTTTGAAAAAAATGATAATGGACAAAAAAATCATAATTATCATGGTGACGTTATACAATATTTTGAGGGTAGGGGTTTGGGAAATTTTTCCCATGTAGCAACATGCTTGTAAACTAATTTGTGAAAATTTCAAGATTTTACAAGCATATTTAGGTCAACAGTAAAATAGTGACTGCAAACGCGGGAAAATCCTATGTATTTCAAATCGAAAACTTCAACCCCCGTGGTCAGGGGTCTAGCATTTTTGTAAAAATCTGAAAAAATTACAGCATTACTTTTTACGTATTTCGAACCGATTTAGGGGGCGGCAAGAGTAAAATTAATTTTGACCCCAAATAAGGACCACCCTAATATATATATAGATATAAATCGAGTAAATTATTTATTCAGAAAAATCATTGGGCGAACTTAAATTCTTCATTTTCTCTTTGTATAATATTTTAAAGAAATTGATCAAAAATAGTATAATAGGTAAAATTGTATATACCTATAGAGACTTCATAAAAAAGGTGGCAAAATAATTTGTATAAATCAGACAAAATTGTATATAATGATAATTCGAAACATGTCTTCAAAGCGGTATAATGTAATTAGTAAATCTTCATTGATGGTGTTGATGGTAGATAAATATCCAGGATCCTCTTCTTGACTTAGAATATTCTTTCAAAATATCGGTTTAAATGTTCACTTGTTAGAGGATAAGGTCAAAAAAGAAGATTTATACGTATCAGAGGAAAAGGTCAAGAGATTTACTAAATGTTCACTGTTTGGTAGGATGTTCATAATAAATTGAGATTTTAATTCACATTATTACAGTGAATTAATTAATTTTATCACACGTGTGTTCTCACTGACGATCGTAGCGGAAGAGAGCGATCCAGAGCTTCGGCGTTCCTCCTTCCCTTCTTGGCGCACAGGTCAGCGGTCAATTAGCATATTATTATGTCATATTTGTCATAATGGGCTGTCGATAAGGAAGGTTTTCTTTGGCGGGTCGTTCAAAATTCGAGTTTCGTTACAACCTAGAAATTTGAAATCTGGGCAACATGTTACCTTCGTGACGTAAGCACCTACTAAGAAGCGATTTTTCGAAATTTGACCCCCAAGAGGGTGAAAAAAGTCAAACGTTTTTCCGCGGATTCATCGATATCTCCTCAGCCCAGAAAGATATCGACTGTGTCTTTGCTTCAAACTGTTGCTCATTGAAATACCTGAAAAGTAGTTCGAGCATTTATTCAAATTCGACCCCTAATGCGGTGAAAAGGGCTGGCACTAATTTTAGAGGCGCGAAGCGCACAAGGGCGAAGGCCCCAGTTCCTTATAAACTCGTTATAAGTTTGTTCAGAATTTTATGTCTTCCTGTTTAATAGAGTACAAATGAAAAGTTATTTAATGATCGGTTAGTTTGAGTCCAAATTTCATAAACAACACGTTGTGACAGGTGATTGTTGAGAAAGAAGATAAGAAGGGCAGACAAGAACGAGGTGAGAGAGAATGGACGTTTTAATTCAGGTAATACCCATACCGAAAAAAAGTACTGTGATCTCAGTACTTGGTACACAGGATCCGAGTACTTAGTACACAAATTGCAATACTTAGTACGCGTACTTCGTATACTGAGTACTAGTACTTCGTGTATTCAGTACTAATACTTCCTGTACTGAGTACTAGTATTGCGTGTACTGAGTATTAGTATTGCGTGTACTGAGTACTAGTACTATGTGTACTCAGTACTAATACTCATACTGCGTGTACACGGTATCAGTATTTATTATGTACTGAGTAACAGCTTTATACATTGCGTACTAGAACTTTCTTTGGTAGCTATTATTTACTTCTTATCGACTATAATAAGTGCAGCTGTAATCTATTAGACCGCACTGTATTAAATTCGGTACTGCAGGACGAAGATTTTTGATACCATCATACCTACACAATCGAAAATAATAATTCTTTAACCGTTAAAAAAAATGATGTTCACCCTTTTTCCTGTTGAGAATAACAAGGTCGTATTGTAGTTCAGAACCCATTTCTGTTAGAGGCTCCATTCCTGTTGAATTTTGAAAGTGGAATAACATTTCATAACAAAGTGAATAACATTTTTTAAATGTTGCAATAACATGTGTTTTTTGTAGGAAATCAGATACAATAACAGATTATTTCTGTTAAATTAACATTATTTCCTTGTTGTGCTGACACTATTTTTTAGTGCATTAACAAGAAAATCTGTCATCATTTTATCTGTAAAAAAACCGACAGGTTTTTCCCGTAAACGTTTAACAATAATGGGTTCGGTTAAATTGGCAGAAATTTTTATGTGGACCTTCCGGGACAGGTAAATGATGTTAAAATCACCAGATTTGTTTTAACTGTGTAGGTATGTACCGTGTACTAGTACTGAAACTACGTACTAGGTACTGTGTACTAGTACCTACTAGATTGCAGTACTAATACTGCTAGTATTGCCTGTACTTCAAGTACTGCCCTGTACTCGCAAAATCAGTACAGCTGTACTTGAGTACTGCGGTACTAGCAGTACTTCTCAATACTTTTTTTTTTGGTAAGGGTAAACTCATAATTATTTGAGTTTCGTGACCATTAGTGAAACAATTAACAAGTCGTCGGTTAAGGTCAGAGAGACATTTTTTTCCTTTTATTGAGGGCAACGTTTCGGCCGGGCCCGGCCGGCCATCTTCAGGCTATAATAATAATACAGAATTATGTTACTAATCATTAAATCTAAATTACATTATGTCCGCATGCAGGGTTAACCTATTGGTTTTTTTGTTTGTTATTATAATTTAGAAAAGGGAATAACAGGGTAAACTCATATTCGAAACATCTAATACTAGCAAAAAGCTGTTTCTGAAGGAAGAGTTTCATCGCTAAAGTAATCGTTTCAACCTTAGCTCCTTCCCGCCTTATGTGAAACCGTATCGTCAGAGACGCTCTGAAAACCTGCAATTGAACCTTTGGAATAGACTTCCGCAAATCTTCGGGCCAGAATTTGAACAATCCAGAGAATGAGTGATAAAAACCAAGAATTTTCGAACAACGAATATTAAGAATTCAGAAGATTTCATAAGAAAGTCTTGTGAATCTACATCGTAAAAGAGTAAACAATAATAATTGAATAACAAAAAATACACTTGAGCGTGTAAGATCGAAGGTCGACCTTCTAGCATCACAGAGACAGAAATGTGGAGGCAGATTTGAAAGATTCATCATGTCGAGTACAATATACTTTATTAGCATTGAAAATGCTTCCGTTTTCGGGTCAGTAGTGAGGTCTGTGGGATCAAATCTTGAAATGATGCAACGGAAGCGATGCAACGGAAGCAATGCAACGGAAGTGCGTAATGAAAAGTTGAAGAAATAAATAATAAAAGAACAAAAACAATAGAATGAGGGACATTTAGGTGATGTAGATTTCACTGGGCACATAATGATTCTTAGTGTAATCATAGATGGCAATAGTAATAGCGCAGCATGTAATTAACCGCTGCGTGAAAAAAAAGTTTATAAATAAATAAATGAACAAAAACAATAGAACGAGGGACATTTCGGTAATTTAGATTTCACGGTGCAAATGATGATTCGTAGTGTAATCATAGATGGCAAAAATAATAGCGCAGCATGTAAATTCAGAGATTCAGATGAAAAAATGCACGAAAACTAAGATAACGAAGGACATTTTCAATGCATCAGCTGCTTGCGTTACATGTATTATTCGTTTTTGTTTTTTCTGACCATGCAGTCATCGATTATTCGATCATGTCCCAAAATATGCTGACATTAACCAATCAAAGCCTGGTACAGTATTCATAACGGGTCAACATGCATGAAAGTACAGCAGTACACCAAATAATTTTAGACTTTCGCACGTAGCATTGCGTGCACAACGGTTGATCAATAACTTAATCCCAGTTCCATAGAGTATTAAGGAAGACTTTATCTAATATCTGTTTGAGTGTTTTGTACAGTACAAAGAGTTCTTATTCAGTAGATAGTTGTTGCAGAAGTGATGAGCGATAGTTTCAGTGAGACGCAGGAAAACTGGAGAAGGAGCGTGGAGGAGAGCAAGTAGGGGAACACGTGTATAGCTAACGATGCATTCATGCGAGTAATGCAAAGCTGAATTGAAGCGCACAAGGTGCATCGTCTCGGATTGAGTCTGGAAGTAATAGGTTAGAGCCGGATCATCTCATAAATATGAGATGATACCTATTGCCTGAAAGATATAGATTCCAGATATAATGGAAGTAACGTAATACGTCACATACATAACGTACATAACACCCCCTCCCTTCCGTCAGATGAAACGTACGGTACTTAAGTACGTGGTATGAGTGTACGAGGTATAGTGTTTGCTCACAATTGCATCACAACATAACACAGTGAAAGCTCTGAATAGGCTACCTCGAAGGCGGTTAGGGGAGTATAATTCTTGGAACTGACTATCCCCCACCAATAGCTCGCTAGCACGACTCGACTCGGTTGCCGGCGTTACCTCTGAATAGAGACGCGGGCGTCTGTTTTGTTTTTGATGAGATATACCCATGTAAATAAGTGACTCGAAGCGTTTCCCAATAGGTTCTCTATTCAGAGGTAAGTGTCCAAACACTCGTAAACAGACTGAGTAGGAAAGCGCTCGACCGAGGATTAGGGGAAGGTAGCATATTCAGAGTTAGCCTATCCCGTGCAGAAATTCAAGTCTGGTGCAACCTAGTAGCTGGCTAGTTTTCCATGAATCTGGCCTGGCAATGGCTAGTTTGGCTGGGCTGAGCCAGTCCTGGCGTGTAACACATTTCGCTGCAGTGCCTGGCCAGAAGTTATGGCTAGAAACTGGCCAGTAAATAAACGGGGCCTAGCCAGAATCCCTGTAAGTAAGTATAATGCACATAGTTTTCGGAAATAGGATGGGTTTTCGAAAAAAAAAGAATAAATTCGAAAATAATATTTTTTCTACCGTTCTATGTATTTACTCTTTTTTTTAATATAAAGTATATCACAGTAATGATATTTTTTTTTGTTATATCTAGTTTTATTATTATAGTAAGTACATACTACATGAGTGATTACTTTTTTAAATCACTTTTTTAAAGTATATAAGTATGAATACAAAGTGCATAAGAGTAATGATTCTTTTATGTAATACTGGTTCCTTGCTTTTTTCTTTTTTCTTTCTGTCATTAGCAAGTAGAGTAAAACACGTGAGTAATTATGACTTTTTGTGGTAATTGTAAAGTACGACGTGTAAGTAATGACTTCTTAAAAACTATTTTTTTTAATCGTATGAGTATAAAGTACGTACGGAATGATTTTTTTTCTTAAAATCTAGTAGTTTTTATTTTATTATAAATATTGTGTCGTGGATTTTTTTTTGAATAGTAAGTAGAATAAAGCACGTGAGTATTTGTGACTTTTTTTTGTCATTATAAAGTACGTTAGTAATTACTTTTTCTAAATCAAGTTTTTTCTGTAGTAAGTAATATTAATTATTCGTTATTAAATACTGTTTTATTTTTTATTCTTGTTATTAATAATCGCGTAACCTAAATATTAATGACTTTTTCAAACTTGTTATGTTATTTGTTATTTGTTTTGTTTGGTTTTTCAAGCTATAAGAATAAAAGTATAGACTTTCAGAAAGTATAACTCTTTGGGAAAGATTCCGAGTAGGTACCTTAGTTCAAGTAGACTGATCTTAGAGTTCATCAGACGACTCTCTGCCGTTGGGGCTTTTGTTACTGACACAAACTGTTTGGGGTACAGTGACTGCGGCAGTAGAGTCTTCAGGTTTGTTCTTTGTTCGAGATTTACGATTTCCATCCCAATCGATGGCATATGCTGAGACAGTTACCAAGCTCTCGATAAAAACTCTTCTCGGTAATATGTGTCATTGACCCCTTGCGTTCTATCTTTGTACTTCAACAAAAGCACATCTGCAGGGAGACAAGATTTTGGTTGAAATGACCTAGAAAACTCTTCGTACTTTTTTCTCTCTCAGTCTTTGCAGTGATCAAGAGACTCAGTAGGGCGTAGAGTGTGGCTTAATAAATTGAATCTCACCCAGACTGAATCTAAGTATACCTATAAGGCGTAGTCTGACACATTCCGATTGTACGATAATCTACTTGAAAATATAAAAAGCAAGCAACTGTTTTTTCTTTTTCCAAAAAGGCTAAAGTCTTTTAGCATATCTATAAAGATTCTTCAAGATGCAATAATAACAAAAATCCATTAGGACGTATAATTAATTTATCAGTGCTCAACGATTATTGTCTTACCTAGCAATATTCCACAAAGATTCGTATCTTTGAAAATACGCTTGCCCTTGCCTGCTTTGACTGCAGTGAACTTCAAGGCTACGTCCCTTGAAATATTTTTTTTCAATAACGCTGTGATATTTTTCGGCAAAGTGGCGTTGTGGTCGAACATGAAGTGCAATGTACTAGCCTGTGGAACAATCGAAGCAATAAGTAAGATATTATATAATGGTGATAACACAAATTCAGTATCCAAATTTTATACTCACAAATTCTTCACGAAATTTTTTGTCAACTTTTAATTTATCATCGAATGCGTCGAGTCTTCTAAGATTGTTACAGGCAGTTTTATATCATACTGCGTTGCAAAACTTTGGACATTTTCCCCATAGGCATCCTTTGCTAAGGCTGACCTTTTAACAATTCCCTTCAGCTCGTCGAGGCTTTAGTCAACACTTGAACGTCGAACCTGAGTCCGCTCAGGACATCACAATCGTTCTGATTGAGTATGGAGCGAGTCTCGTTCAAAACATAATCTGAGTGTTTTGAGACTCCCGGTGATGATTTTTTGCTCCGCTTTGATTCAGTTTCTGAAATAAAATCGAGATGTAGGAAAGTTAGTGAATGAACACAATGAAGAATTTACGAAGAACATCAGAAAGAATACAGCTTTTATTCTACTTACTTTCGTGATTGTTAGATGCTGGAAGAGACAGAGGTGGCTTCGATTTTTTTGTAACACCTTCCGTCCTACCGCTGTGTTTAGCCTCATCTTCGGCTTCTCGATCACGAGCCAAGATTGGACCTGTGAGAAAGTTTCAGTACTCAAGTAATTTCTGTGAAAAAACAAAATAAAAAATAATGTCCAGAAAGGGGGAAATTTTCATTACCACGAGCAGCCTGCAGATCAGAGTTCTTTGGTTCAGATGCGTGAGAAGATAATTTGTTGATCGATAAAGTTTTTGGTGTTCCTAGAAATCGTCCGCATGAAATAAGTTTTCGGAATGTAAAAAAAAAACACGTGTTGGATTCAACGATTCAAACCATTCTTGTACACACCTTTAAATCGCTTACGGACGGCAGGGGAACCATGCCCACTCGATTTGCTCGAAAAATTTTTTACCTTCGATTTTCGCATCGGTTTCCAGCTCGGCTTGTCAATCACATTCCTGTTTTCGTCTGTTGACTCAGTATCTGTCATGTTTTTGAGACTCCTGTTTTTTTTTTTCGCCCCGACGCTGTCACCATTCAGAGAAATCGAATCAGATATTTCAGAGGATGCTGTAACAATATATTCAAATATATAGCAAAAAAAAAAGAAACCTCAATGAATTGATAAGAAATAAAATGTGGAATATTATAGTTGTATCGGTAGTACATTTCTGTGACGATTATTGCATGGACGCTATGGTATAAGCCTAATCGACCGACAACTCGATCCATCCAACCGCAGCGACTGCCCAAGCTGCTGCGTGTTAGCACAAGATTACAATTTTGAGGATTGCTTGATATAAAAAATCCGCCCATTACAGTCACGAAAATTGTCTAGACATCATCCAAATGTAAGAATGCTGTGATATTATATATTCTACACTCTCGCTGTACCCTTTGTCACAGAAATGGCTAAATTATACATGTATATAATATATATGTATGTGTATATGTTATATTTACAGCCATTTGACACATCATTGTCATTAATGGGTTGCAGTCGCCTCAACTCTTCGGCAATCCTTTCATCGCCTTTGACTTTCATCCGCTGATATGCTTTCTTAGCTGCTTCGGATTTCTTTTCTGGTAATGTTCTATCCTCTGTATACGCAAATTTGTTGTCTTCTAATATAGTGAGACGTTTCATCGCCTCATTATAAGATGCTAAAGTAACAAAAAGTATACAATAGTTTTTTAACCTTCTATTATTCATAGGACATGTTACTCTTGAATAAATTGATATTGAAAGACTTATTATTTGGCAGTGAAAAATAAATGTTGGTGAACCGAATGTATTCACATTCCCCTTCGATAGATTATTTTCAAAAAATACGCAAATGAACGAATCTCATAGAAAATACAACAAATCATTCACTCGCTCGCATGTCCCTTCAGTGTCACTGGGTACACTGGCCAAGACTCTGGAGGAGGGCATTGTTTTTTGACGAGAGAACGTAAAAGTTCAGAGTCCTCTACTGAATAAGGAGGTTGCATGAACTTGCATTGGCATCGGCCAGTTGCTGGGTTGAAGGAAATCCACGTCGATGGTACGCATTCTATCGTACCCCGTTTTAGTTTTGTGTTCGTCGGATCAAATTCGACTAGTTGAAAAGCCTTGATGGCCTCGTTATCATCTCCCATTGTGCTTGGAATACGAGAGGGAGTCTGTTATACATACCTACATATATTATGTACATTATGCGGTGTTTACTTGAGGGAAGAAATCAGAGAAAATCTTTCCGCCAAATTTTATGTTATGAAAGTAAAGGCTTTGAAAAATATTGTCAGCCTCCTACAATAAAAATGTAGACGCAAGAGCTTTTTGGCAGCGATGGGCAGAATCTTCTTCGAAAGGTTTCTTGCTATAACACTTTCATTGCAGGAGTCTGACATCGTTTTTCAAAACCTACACTGATATAACTCTAAAACAACTGGGAGGATTTTTTATACGACTTTTTTGAATCAGTTAAAGGTTGAAGAACTGTTTTTTGCTCGGAAATTTCACTGAAGTTTCCCTATACAAGGAAGTAATATAAGGTTAGGTTGTATAAAATCGGCACGTAGCATACTTATATCAAAAATAGTTTCTTATCGTATCGTGATAAATGAATGCCTTTACTTACATATTGAAGGATACGGTAGATTTTATAGAAATAATAAACGATGGCACAGGCTACGGGTGGCTGTTATAGCAAACGATCAAGTTCGGTGCAACACGACGGTCGCTACTCGCCGGTTTTAGGTTAGGACGCTGTACACATGCCGGACAGGAGAAAGCCGGAAACGGCGCTAGTTACGCGCCCTGTTAACGCGCACTGTTACGTGCGTTATTTGAATACAAAGATGCGTACAAACGTCCTTATCAAGTCCTGCATTTAAAATAAACGTAAAAATAATTCATGTGTCGACAATGAAAGGTCCTTCTATACTCAAACGAATAACGTTGAAATACGCCTTATACAAGTATGTATTATCAGTTGTTAAAATATAAAAACATACCCAGCTACTCTTTCCGGATTATTACGAATATAAATGTGTAACATTACACTGTGGACGACGTTCAAAACAACCTACCTTGAATTAATGTAAAAGGGATATGCCATAGGCTCTCTCTGTTCCAGGCAAACGTAGAATAATCATCTTGCGTTTGATTTGATCGATATGGCACCCAGCAATTCTAGTTTCAGATGGTCTTTATTATGTATGGTAATTATGAAGTCTTCTAGATTGTCATCAGGGCACGACATTCGATTTATCTCGAGAACAGTGCCACCTTTGAGTAGAATCATATTATCGGGAGCGTTGACCGAAAGTATATATTCTCCTTTGAACTTCAACGTCAAAATCGCTCTGCGATTCATCCTAGAATTCTGGACATATCTTCTTTCCTGAAGTATCTCTACATACTGCGGTAGATTAGCTTCACGATTTTCTATCGTAAATTTTTCATGTAAGCGGCGACAGATTTGAGCCAATGGTCGATTTGCTGTATGGACTAAGTTCTTTAAGTGACGGAGTGCATTTTCAAAAGGAAATGTCGTAATCTTTGTGAGAGAGCAGCCCATGTTCTTAGCATCATCGGCCATATGGATTAAGTTATGAGCATTCATGACTTGTGAATCTGGGCCATAATAGTGGCGCATAACTGAAAAGAAACTTCTGAGGTACATTTTCGCAAACCTGTTGTACCTGAGAGCTAAATCTTGGCAACATAAAATTCTGCATGCTGCATGAAATAATTAAAAAACGCATGAAATAATAAAAATACCCTTCAAGACTACAACTCCGCAATATAATTTAAAAAATCTTAGCTCCGTGGCCTTCCATTTTGCTATAGACTCTACGGACCTTGGCTTACGTTGAAATTCAGCCGTTACCAGATTTTTTAAATACTCCATTCTGCGAGACAGCGCGTTTCGACTTCTGCGCCCTAGTCTGATAAAGAGATTGCCAAACAGCCAATAGTCTTTCAACAATTTCTTCATCACACCCTGACAAGCTAAGTGCATGAAATCGAGAATAAATAACAATACGAGGTTTAATGCCGGTCTTAAACGTAGCAATGGTGAAACACCATTATGATGCTCTCGCTGCCTTTGTCGATTAAAAGACTCAGCACTTCGTTCAGGACAATCGACATTCGGAAATATAGTAGATTGGCCAGGTCTGCCGCCTCTCACGGTACACCTTTCATATCCGTAATATCCGGTATGACCCTTAACACATTTCAGAAAAGACCTAGCTGGCGTATCGCATAGGAAACTTTGAATCCTCACTTGAAACCGTCTGCCATTAATTTCAATGCCATTTTCCGATAGTTGGTTCATTTTCTCAATAAATTCAGTCAAGAACTCGTCGATTCTTTTTGGTTTCGTTAAACCTGCGTATATAGTCACGGGCACCGGCTGGTATATATCTGGTTCGTGGACAACCTTACATAGGATGGGCCACAGTTGCATGTTGCTCGATTTAAACAAAGGCAGCCCATCGACGTTCACTTGAATCAGAATTTCATCTCCTATGCGCACTTCTTCATTGACACAGGCTTTAATCCTTTTAGCAACACCAAAGTACACGAATTGTCCCATTTTTCCAGCATAATCTTCCATGTCTCGTATATTATAGTCCGCTTCCAATGTACGTAGAAATGTTTTTGCTGTCTTCGGAAGTTCAGGCAGCAGTCTTCTCCTTAAAATCACCAAAAGCTTATCCAATTGAGAACGAGTAACATGTTTATTTACTGCCCATTTCCTAATTTCCTCGGCTTCTTCATTTCGTTCATCAAAACTATCATCAGCCGATTCATTGACAGATGAGCCAATGTCACTGTTTTCATTGCTGGCACTGACTGGTGATACAGATCGTTCGTGGTATATCTCAGAACCTTCACCTGAGTTACCACTTTCTTCATCAATCTCGTTTTGGCTATCTTCGTGTGATTATTCCGGAATACCACCCTCGGAAACATTCTCCTCAGACCCGCTACCATTTTCTGAATCACTGACACCTACAATTCATATTTTCTTTATAACAACTGAAGTAAACTTCATTTCACTTCACTGATGAGCTGATGCTTATTACATACATTCAGTATCGGAGCTGGTTTCATAGTCACCGTCATCATTCAACGGACAATTCTGTGGCACAATCCGGTTTTGGTGTACGAACCGGTGTCTTCTTACACGGTCGCGTGTTCGCCTTTGTTTTTCAATTATGTTATTCATTATACTGAAATAGCCAAGAAAACATAGTGATGCGTTAGGTTGTAAAACATACTCCGTAAATCTGAATCAGCGAAACTCACTGAGAATCAACAAATATTCAATCAGTAGAATACTTCTCACTAATTATCAACGAATAGTCACTGAGTGAGTTTCGCTGATTCAAGTTTATTTATTTATTTATTTATTTATTTATTTATTTACTATTATTATTATACGGGAATAATTCCCTTTGTACAAGCAATAGCATATTATAGAAACAAAATCAGTATGGCCAATGCGAGTTGCAGTTACAAGATAACAAACAAGTACCATAAATACCAAAACAAAATAAAACTAAATAAAAACATAAATATCCCAAAAATTCTATTCGAAAAAAAAATAAAATAAAAAACTGAATAATACATATAAAATAATAAATATTCAAACTTAAAACAATATCATTAAAGATTATTGAAAATCAAACAGCGTCGTGCGGCATACACCCTTGAAAGCTGATAGGTACAGAGATAGGTACAGAGAAAAAATCAATTTGCGGGTATTTATTCCCTGTATCACTAAGCCTAGCTGCTATCGATCGATGCTGGAGCTCACTGGAACACAGCGGGATCCAGAACAAATTATCATTTGCCCTGAGATGCCTGGACGGAGCTCGAAAACCAAAACTGGCAACTGAGTGGATACAGTCTACTAGATTATTATGAATTTTATAGAGAAGCATCATATCGGAGTAGGTTCTGAGCGATCTTAGTGAACAAAGATCTATGGCTCCAGCAACGTCCGAATAATCGTGATCAGTAGCTGATAATGGCCTCCCCATTTTGAAAGCGGCTAGCCGAAGGAATTTGTGTTAAACACGGTCAAGAACGCTCGCATATGAGTCAAAATAGGGAGACCATACCACACTGGCATACATTAATATGGGGCGAACCAATGAAAGGTATAGTGACTTTAGGGTGTCCACCGAACTGAAATGCCTCGCGAAGCTGGAAATGAAGTAGAGTTTCCTGAGGGCTTTATTCTTAACAAGATTTATATGGGGAAGAAACGACAGACGAGAATCGAATAAAATCCCCAGGTCACTAATTTCACTCACTCGCTCTAGCAGCGAGGAGTTTAGACAATAAGTCGTATCGGACTCAAGAGACCTGGTGAAACTTATCACTTTACATTTTTTTATGTTAAAAGATAGACCATTCGCGAGACACCACTTGGAGACAGAGTCAATGTCGGACTGCAAAAGGCGAGAATCGGTAGTGGAACCAATCCTCTTGTAGATCTTGAGATCATCCGCAAATCTTAAATAATAGAAAATTAGAATGTGAAATAGACAGACCAATGTCATTTATGAAAAGAATAAAGAGGAGGGGCCCTAGGTGGGAGCCTTGGTGCACGGCCGAGGGCACCTCGATGCCAAGAGAAGTGAGATTTTTAATCTTTACGTACTGGTGGCGTCCAGATAAGTACGAGTTGAGCCAAGACAGCAATGGACCTCTAATACCAAAGTTGTGAAGTTTTTCAAGCAGGAGTTTATGATTGACGGTGTCAAATGCCTTGACCATATCAGTGTAAATGGCATCGATTTGACCTTTCGAGATGAAGTTTCTAATAATATCTTCTACATAGGTTGACAGATTAGTTACGGTGGGTCTAGCCTTCATGAAACCGTGCTGCTCGTGGACGATATATCTCCTGAAAACACAGGAGAGTCTACGTTCGACCGCCTCATCGAAGATCTTGGCGATGGTATTTAACTTGGAAATTGGTCTGTAATTTTCAACATCCCTCCGGTCACCGGTCTTGAAGAGGGGGGTCAGAAAGGATTTTTTCCAAATGTCCGGGAACACTCCTTCAGATAAGGATGTGTTGAAAATAACAAGCAACGGTTCAGCAAGCTGCGAGCAGCACGTTTTCAGAAATAGTGGATGGAGACCATCCGGTCCGGGGCCAGTGTTCACCTCCAAACCACGCAAACATTTTTGGATATCAGACAGATGCAGAGTGAGACTAGACAGGTGTTCGTCTGTTTGAAAAGACGGGACATAGGCTGGCAGATCAATCATGCGGTACACACTGGAGAAATGCGAAGCAAACAAGTTGACAACATCATGCCCACACACAGCTTGGCGGTCGTTGAGAAAGACAGAATTTGGGACATCATCTTGATGCCTCTGTCCGTTCACAAATCCCCAGAGGCTCGTACGTCGGTTTTGATACCACGCTCAGTTGAACTTACATAGTTTCTATATAACTTACAATAGTTTAAAATCAGCATAAAAGCGATTGTCACCCGACTCCTTGTGGAGCTTGTGCAATCTCTTTTTATCTGATAAAGTGTTTTGCAAATCATAGCTGGACCATTTCGGGAAAGAGGAAGAGATAAACCTCTTGAGAGGTGTGTTACAAGATATGCACTCGAAGACAATTAAATAAAAAGAATCCACCATGTCGACCACAGAAGTCTTCAAGCGTAGGATTTCCAGCCAGTTTACACCTGCCAAATCTGTTTTGATCTTGACATAGTCAGCTTTCTTATAGTCGAAGACTTGTTCAGAGTAATTTATACATCGAGGTAAACTTAGATCGGGTAGGACCAGAACTAAAGCGGGATGGTGGAGATCGATACGGAGAAGAGGGTCATCAGACTCATGGACGTTAACTGACCCGCAATCAGTGAGAACAAGGTCCAGAATATTACCCGCAGGATTGGCAAATTTGTTCAGCTGGTTTAGCCCTCGCTCATTAGCAAGTTCAGCAAGTAGTTCAACAGAGTTTCTCACGGTGACACTGGGGTGGAATCCTCTTGGCAGCACGATATCGTCCACTACATCCCATGAGTAGCCTGGCAGATTAAAATCACCTAAGAGCAATACATTTGCCCCCGGATAGTTGTCCACGATGTCTGTGTGGGCGAAGGAGTAGTCTCGGTAGACATCAGGGGCAGAGCCCGGCGGGAAATAGGCGACTCCAATGATCAGTGTTTTATATGGTAAAGCGATCTCGACAACTAGTTTCTCGATAGACGGGACTACAATGGTAATGGGTTTGCTGACGAGATGCTTTTTAATTAGGAGCATCACCCCTCCCCCTCGTGACTTTCCGGATATGAATGCATTTCGGTCGCAGCGAAAGATATTATAGCCAATTAGCCTGATGTCACAGTCAGAAATGTCCTCATCGAGCCAAGTTTCAGTAAGCGCAATTACATCGTAAGAGATGGAAGAAATGGCAATATTGTGGACCAAGTCTAGCACTTTCCTTTTTAAGCTGCGGACGTTTTGATAATAAACTTTAAGCCCGCCTCCATCTGCACTTAGTTTTTTGGATGAGAAACACTCTTCGACTTCACAATAGATGGGACACCATTAAGATATTTAATAACTAGGTCGGCCTCGCCGTCTTCCTTTCTTTTATTGAATGAGTCTAACAGAATCTTG
The DNA here is from genome assembly GCA_018257835.1 of Euura lappo. Classification (NCBI taxonomy): domain Eukaryota; kingdom Metazoa; phylum Arthropoda; class Insecta; order Hymenoptera; family Tenthredinidae; genus Euura; species Euura lappo. Next base: position 98,047 of record JAEUYN010001884.1, read on the forward strand.
TAGTGGTCCCTTTGACTTTGAGTTTTATCGTTAGACACTCTGACGCCGTCTTTGCAGATCGTTTTTGAATTCTTGAAAACCCAGTGAACATCCTCGACCGCAGCAAAAGACACTTTTAGGGGACGCACTTTACCATCAGTTTTTTTACCCAATCTGGTGGCCCGGATATCACTGGTATCGAACGGCGGGTTTGGTAACAGACTCACAGCTGCAGCGACATCAGCAGCACCATCACGGCTCTCTTTCAGGTTGAAGAACAAAACGTTTTTTTCTCTAGACCTTCTCTCATAGAGCTCAGCTGCGATCCTTGTCTCCAAGGCGACTGTATCAACGTACTCCCTCTCTTCCAGCGTATCAATTCTCTCCACAGCATCAGCCAATCCGTCGTCAATGCTGTCGGCAAAATTTGGAGAATGTAAAACATAAAACTCGGTCTGTTGAGTTACGACAATGGAAATTTTTAGGTAAGGTTACCTTTGGAACAAATATTTACGACGATATTCTACAATCCGAATACGAAAAGTACGAAACTCGATCAGGTGACAAACATCACAATCACATTAAACGTCTGGAGTAGAATTTAGCAATTATAAGCTAGCATATAATAATAATGATAATAATAATAATAATAATAATAATAATAATAATAATAATAATAAAGTATACACCGGTAAACAGTATGAACGAGGGGTACAGACCAATTTCTGGACAGTGTTTAATAGGGGACGCGGAATCGGGCCGAACTCTCCAATTTCTGGACAGTGTTGGCCAGGGAACACGGAATTGGGTCGTACTGGCCAGTGACAGAGCTGGGCCTGTACAGGTTTCACTAGCCAGTAAATCAGTACCAGGCGCTAGACAGTAGCTTGGCCTTCGAGATCAAATTTCTGCACGGGATTCAAAGGTTTCACTGTATTACAGATACAAAATTCTATCCAGGAAAAGAACAAAAAATTGACCAGCAAGAATATATTCACAGATTGCATATGTAATTCAAGAATGCAGGATATTACAAACGAACGTGTTTTTTTTTTCTATTTTGTACATTTGGAAAAGGTCGAAATAATGTTTCATTTAAAATTGATTGTACATCGATTATTAGCCTGACGCCATGATGTCCTAACTTCTCCACCACAAAATACGTCCAGACCACATCAATTGACCTGCCCTTACGAAATAAAAGTGTTAAGAAGTACCGCTACTACGCAGTGCTCAAGTACAGCTGTACTGCAGTACTCGAGTACAGTTATATTTGATTTTTTATCACGCATGCATGAAAAAGTTTCTTGTTTCGCGGTGCGGAGCGTGTATATTGCACTTTTCTGACGTTTACGTCGTCAATGGCAACGTAACACGCTGGACCTGCGCACTTCGTTTTGCGCAGATCCAGCGTGCATAACAAGATTCTTGTCGCGCACGGCGTGCAAACAAGAAACTTTTTCATGCATTTGTAATAAAAAATACTGTTCGATACGAGGGCAAAATGAGGCGGTTAGGCCCGTGCGATGTATTCAGCATGAATGCCGAAACATGCTATGTATTCAGCACGTGCCGAAACATCGCACTTGGCCCAACAACGCCTCACATTTCGCCCTTGTATCGAAATGTACTATACACGGCAGTACTTTGAGTACAGGCAATACTAGCAGTATGATCAGTACTGTAGTTCTTGTAGTACTAGTACTAGATGCGCGGTACTGTAGTTCTTGTCGTACTAGTATTAGCTGCGCAGTACTTCTACGAGATGCAAAGTACTAGATGTGCAGTACTAGTACTAGATACGTAGTACTAAGTTTGCAGTACTAGTACTATATAGGTACTTATGAATGAGATCAAAAATAGTGACAGAAAATCATTAGTTGCGTACGTGGGATGCCTTATATGTATACAGGTATCACACATGCTGCATGTTATAAATTTAAAAAAAATCAAAAAACATTATTCATACGTATACATAGTTACTATGTCATAGTAGATTCGGAAAATATGACTACTGTGCTTGACAATCAGTTCATCAAAATATTTCCATATCATATAAAATACGAACCTTTGTCCTGCAGTACTGAATTTATTACTGTGCAGTTAGCTTAGTTGAAGAAGTATAGGTAAAACTACCGCAGAAAGATGTAGTACGAAATGTATGGAGTGATGAGTACTTTTACCGTGTACGGGCAATACTCATACCGAGTATCCATATTAGTGAGTACACGCCGTATGAGTAGGGGAACCTGTTGTACCTCGCACCTATTTTCAGTTTTCAAGCATTTGAAAATTAATTGTTCTAGGTAACGCCGTGAACTCAATTGGATGTTATTCTGGCATGTCTTAGGCACATAAATTTTTTTTTTCGATCCAAAAAAACAAATTATTTCTATGTTTTTTCGGGGTTCTTCAGAAAAGTGTATTTAGGTTCGAGGTACAACAGGGGGTATGTACCTCGAACATACGTATGTTGTACCTTGGACATATATCCCAATATACACAATTAACCGCCTTTTAACACATTTAATTGACCAAATTATCCCAATTATTTATTCCCTTTATTTATCATAATCCACTTTGTCAATCACAGATATTTCTTACAAATAGAATCACAGATATTATATATTTCTTACACGGAAAATCACAGATATTTCTTACAAATAGAATCAACTGAAAATAGTATGATAAAGTATTCAAGATACATAAGTACGGAAACGAAATAACGATATAATGCACTCTGTCAATAGAAAATCACAGATATTTCTTACAAATCGAATCAACTGAAAATAGTATGATAAAGTATTCAAGATACATAAGTACGGAAACGAAATAACGATATAATGCACTCTGTCAATAGAAAATCACAGATATTTCTTACAAATCGATCAACTGAAAATAGTATGATAAAGTATTCAAGATACATAAGTACGGAAACGAAATAACGATATAATGCACTCTGTCAATAGAAAATCACAGATATTTCTTACAAATCGAATCAACTGCAAATAGTATGCGAAAACAAAATAACGATCTAATCAGTCTTGCATCAATAAATTTTCGTAATAACGTCTCTTCATTCACCCCAATATTTTTCTAATTCCTTGACTTGGTAGACGTTTCTTCGGGGATGACACTTCTCAGGGGCTCGGATTTGTTGAATGATGTCAACCCAAAGACAGGATATTGTGTCAGCCTTCTCTGGCCATTTCCAGCTCTTCAATGATTTTTGCATGCAACTTACTAAAGCCGCTGCCTTGGATACTCGGAGAATCTTGCCGGGGAAATATTCACCCTCGTAGAGAAAAATAACGAAATCCTCCACTTTATATCCTATATCAGCGCTTGATCCGCGAGTGGTAACTGGTGCAGTTTGTGAAGAATCATTAGGTGAAGCACTTGCTAATGAAGATTCAGAAGAACTGCGCAATATTTTCTTTTTAACGGCAGCAACTTTCTTATTGACAAGTTTGTTTTTTTTGGATGGAATCACTTTTTGATTCTTCACGCGCTTGGCGCCTTTTTTTTCTTCGATTCTTCTCTTCTCCGGTGTGTCAGTTAATATGCGGGATCGACCTTTCTCTCGACCCTTGCGGGTGTTTTTTCGCGGCGCAGCTTTCGGGTGTGGCCGAATCATAGAAGGCGTAATAAGAGTTGAGGTCGACTCTGAACTTTCGGGCCCAATATCTACATCGCGTTGAGCAGAAACATCTCCTGAAGTTGAGGGAACAGATTCCACAGACTCGGAATCAGTTTGGGACACAACATCATCAGCAATCGTAGATGGGGGTGGACGATCTGTCACGTCGGATGGTGAGAATTCATAGTCTTGAAAGATGTTTTCATTGAGAGGAACAAATCCCGTGACTTGGAATCCTTGAATTATATTCGTCGGTGTGAAAGCTGAAGGAAAAGCTTTACCGACTAAGCCGGGGATATCGTAGATGGTAACTGGTTTTCCAACATTTCCAGGAGTTAGCATGAATTCATTCATCGCAGTATTGTAATACGTCTTGAATGGACCAAATACGGTTCTATCCAGTGGTTGCATTTTGTGACTTGTATGAGGATGGAAAGTCACTAAAGTTACGCCATTTTCCTTTGCTAATTGGATCACAGGGACGGAAATGTGGCTTTCGTGATTGTCCAGCAGTAAAATGCAAGGCGATTCTTTCGATGGTTTGGCATGTCGAAGGAAATGGTTGAAAAAAACCGTGAATATCGCTTCGTTCGACCATCCCGATGGATTTGCAGCACCGACGGTTCCAGGTGGAGCTCCATTGATCATGTAATCTTTGAAATTGACGCGAGGAAAAATGAGCATGGGTGGGATGAAACCACCCCCAGCATTTATCGCCGCAATCATCGTAACGTTTGTCCCTCTTTCCGCACTTGTCATAGAACCCACCTGCTTCGATCCTTTTGGAGCCAAAATTTTGGGTGGGACGTGAACCGTTGATAATCCTGTCTCATCGCAGTTCCAAACATCTACAGCTGGCGGGGAATTACACTTAGTCAGAGCTGTTTTGTAATTCTGGAACGTCGCGGCAACATTAATTCTATTGAAAGCTGTAGATCGCGCCAAGCTTGTGGCCTCAGGTTTTCGAAGCGACAGCTCGTTTTCATATTTTTTCCGAAACAGACGCAGCCAAAATTCTCCGGCCATTTTGTTTTTATCCCAGCTAGATGGGTATTCCTTATTATTTACTTGAGCAAATTTGAATGCAAGTTCGCGAACACTCCTCAACGTTAGACCGTACTGCAAAGCTGCTGCCTCTTTGATGTACTGCAACAGCAGATTTTCTTCTTCGTCGGTAAACACTTTCTTTGTGGCGTTTTTTTCGCGAAGAGAGCAGTTTTCTCCGCCAGAGTTGATGAAGTGTTGCAGATGCCTTTTCAATGTGCTTATACTCAACCCGGTATGTTTCGCGGCACTATATAGAGTCATTTTTTTTTCTTGGACCAATTTTATCCCATCTCTGATCTTTCCTTCGTCTGGAAACCCCCTTTTTACCCCCTTCTTGCTTCGCGGCATGATGTCTATAACGTAGAAGAAGCTCTAGACAAACAAACAAAAATCGCAAAATCAAGCACCGTAGTAATATGGATGAAATCAGAAAATCCGTACTTGCGCCTGATCTACGCGTTGTACCTTGAACATGTTCAAGGTACAACGTGTTCCCTATGTCCAAGGTACAACACTACGCAAGATTCCGAAAAAGGGCTGACAGATTTTTTTTAGGTTAGAAATGCAAAGTTGATACCAACTGATTTTGAGCGACGGATAAACAGAGATTTGATAAAGAAATAACTTTGGCCCATCTGAGATATAATCAGACTAATACACGCAAATATGTCAACTTAAAAAAACTTACTTTTGACGACGAGAATTTTCAATTACATCTCACAAACGAACGTTTGATCTTTGGCACATGAGACAAACGTAGAAGTGTCATCTGGCGGGAGATGTTTCACCTACTATCATCCATTTTGAGCATAGAACCCGGGAAAATTCAAAATCTGGCTTGTGTTCGAGGTACAACTATGTCCAAGGTACAACAGGTTCCCCTACTAGAACTTTCTTTGGTAGCTATTATTTACTTCTTATGGACAATAATAAGTGCAGCTGTGATGTATTAGACCGCACTGTATTAAATTCAGTACTGCAGGACGAAGATTTGTGATACCATCATACCTACTATAAAATAATATTTCTTTAACTGTTAAAAAAAATTATGGTCACCCTTTTTCCTGTTGAGAATAACAAGATCGTATTGTAGTTCAGAACCCGTTTCTGTTAGAGGCTCCATTCCTGTTGAATTTTGAAAGTGGAATAACATTTCATAACAAAGTGAATAACATTTTTTAAATGTTGCAATAACATGTGTTTTTTGTAGGAAATCAGATACAATAACAGATTAGTTTTGTTAAATTAACATTATTTCCTTGTTGTGCTGACACTTTTTTAGTGCATTAACAAGAAAATCTATCATCATTTTATCTGTAAAAAAACGGATAGGCTTTTCCCGTAAACGTTTAACAATAATGGGTTCGGTTAGATTGGCAGAAATATTTATGTGGACTTTCTGGGACAGGTAAAAGATGTTGAAATTACCAGATTTGTTTTAACTGTGTAGGTACCGTGTACTAGTACTAGGTACTAAAAATACGTACTAGGTACTGTGTACTACTACCTACTAGATTGCAGTACTAATACTGCTAATATTGCCTGTAGTTCAAGTACTGTCCTGTACTCGCGAAATCAGTACAGCTGTACTTGAGTACTGCGGTACTAGCAGTACTTCTCAATACTTTTTTTTGGTAAGGGAGAGTTCCCGCGGGAGGCGATTCTCAGTAATCAACCATGAAATGATGAAAATAGTTCAATAGAAACGTCGTATTCTTGTTGAATTAACCATTTCCGACGATAATTGGGTAGTTTGTATTTTTTGATTAGTTAATTTCGACCACTTACTCTTGCACTTCGAACACGCGGCTTCGACTGGAAATCAACCTTAATTGTGGAATAACAACAATGCAGCATTAAAACTCGATATTTCGGTTTTATTCGCCATTTCCCATAATAGGTGTGTATTGCGCCTGTGTTGGTGAGGCAGCGGGGCCTTTCCTCGTTTACTCACGGTATGCACACACGCATATCCAAATTTGTTTTCATCGATTCATGGAAAAAAAATCCGACAAAAGTTGTTATTTTTGACCCGGCACATTTTTCATTAAAAAAGAAGTTAAATTTCCTCGAAGGGAATATTATTGTTTATTTAACGTCAATTGTGAATTCGTATTGTAATGTTTTTTTTTTTATTTTTTTATTTCCACGTCTCCTTCAAGCTGTCTACGTGCCAGCCTTTGAACTTCCCGTTATTTATTTTGTTTCCAGCTCTTTTGGATTTTCCAAATCTGACCTCAGATTCTTGAGCAGCGGCTCAAAAAACCTTCGAGTACCAATTTTCATACGATTCCGAATGTTTCCCCTCAAATTGAATCAGCCATTTTCAATTTTGCAAATCTGACTTCAGATTCGTGGTGAATGAGCCAAAAAACGTTCGAGTACCAAATTTATCAAATTACACATTTTTTTTCTGCAACATATCGAATACGGCGAATAAAAATTTTCCAAATCTGACGTCAGATTCTTGATCAGCGACCGAACAAACTAAATGGTACCGACTTTCATTTAAATCCGTTGATCTGTTCTTAAGATATCGTCGTTTTTACTCGAGTTTTTGGAATTTAGTGATTCAAATAACTAGAAAAGTACTGGACCGATCAAAGCGAATCTAACCAGTGCTAAGTCGAGAAAAGCCGTGTCGATTGAGCATAATTTGATCGGAATCCGCTCACTCGTTCGCGAGATATCGCGGGGACAAAAATTTGGTCACACACACACACACACACACACACACACACACTCAGATGCCAATTTCACATTAGTCGGAGGTGATTCTCCGGACCTCAAACCGTGGCGATGAGTATGTTGAAAAACGCGTTTTCAAACCACGAAGATGTGTTCTGCGAATCTTGACGCTTTGCGAGGTTAATCTTCGGTCAATGTGGTATGTAAAGAAAATCGGAAACTATGCGACTCGTTACTTACATAGGGCTGACCGACTGAGTGGTTTTCGAGTACTTTTAGGCTCAGAAACTTGAATCAATAGAATATCTGTTTTTACCAAATTAAACGCTCAGTCACAAATTACACTAGTGAACACGAATTTTGGGTCTGGGTTTTAGACGTCCGGCTTTGATTCCTTTGACGTAACTGATGGAGGAAACATAGTTTCATCAGTTGAAGTTTGCTTCGGTCGAAGCCACAACGATATTTCGGATTTTGAAAAAAATTGATGAATTCGCCGAAAATGAATTAGAATGAGTCAACGTCTCCTTTCTGATGTCTTGACGTGTTTTATTTTACCCAGCGACACACACAACAAATGAACAATACATACAGCAATAAATAAACCAAACACTTCGGAATTTCTTTATATCGACGTACAAACATCCAAAGAAACCGGTTATTTTGGTGATTTTCGATGTATGGAATCAAAATTTATGTACTAGGATTGAAAATGAAGAAAGAAATTTGTCTTGTTGACCTGTGTTATCAGGGAACCGGCTATCTTTGTGAGCAGATAAATAGTTTAATTACACGTACTAGGGCGCGACAATTATGTGCAATCGTTTCGAATTTATTGTTATTATCATTATACTTGTGATAAAATTTACTATTATAATTTCTTTGAATACCAATGTTTATTTTCAAAAAAAAAAATATATATATATACCTGTTGAATAAAACATTATTTTATTTCTTAAAAATGTGGAATCAAGTATTATTTTTTGCGGGGCATTATGCAGAAAATGTATCGTCCAATCGATTTATGGGGCAGTTTCATCAGTTATGTCGTTTTCTCAAAGGGGCGTTTATCAAGAATTTTTTTGGACAAACTTGTGAAATGGCTTATCAGCACCTCGACCGAAAGGTGAAACTAATGCGGCGATAGGTATAATTACGCGCATGCTGCATAAATTACTAATCTTCGCATCATTAAGATAATGTGGTCATCCTTTATAGGATTGAATTCTGTATTTCGCATGCTATAAAACATTTTGCGGTCGAGTTTCTTCTACGGCACAATTGCCCTTAATATCACAATTGTACTAAATGGCATCAAAAATGGCCGGAAGACTATGTAGAAACGCGAGCAAAAATAATTTCGGAAATAGACGTGTTAATTGTGATCGAAGCAGAGGGAGTGAGCTCAGGGCCCGCTTCCAACTGTCATCTGTATCTACCGATCCGATTGGAAGAAAGGTTTTATGTTTCTTCTTGCATCAATAGTGAATCAGGACATTTTTTATACGAAAGTTTTCACCTGACAGCAAGCCCAATTTGAATACTGCAAGACAAGAAGGCGTTGTTCCTCATTCGCTCGCTTCGCTCACTCACTCGGTCGGAAGAGAGCGTTGTTCCTTACTCGCTTCGCTCGCTCGGTTGTCAGTGGTATTTAAAATATTTTGGGAGTGTATACTATCACGCTGTGCAATTGAAATCGGTAGAGGATTGAATAACGATACTGCCCACTTTTAGCGTTCGGTTATTAGTTGGAAGACCATTGGGTGTCAATGAATTCATGAATTCTATCGGGAGAATATTACTCATATCAGTATTATCTTCGTCTTCGCCTGTATCGACACTCATTTATTCTACTCCAACATTTTTAATTTTCTGACAATATTTCGTTGTTGATGGCAATGACATCCACATTGGTTGGAGCTAATATAACCTTTCCATAATTTGAGGTATCTTGAGGACCGACGCTTTCTCCAAATATTTCTCGCACAATTTTACCATTTGAGCTGGATTCCGTAGGAAATCGTTGAGAACTTCGTCGTTACGTTTGAAAGAATCGCCAAATACACCATCCCCAACTCGCAGAAGCCATTGCTTGAAATCTGTCCATCATTGTCCATCAGAGATGCGAATATTGCCCTTCAATGACAAGTATCAGGGCCGGCGACTTACGAAATTTCAGGGTGTGGAGTTGCTCAGATGTCGAGGGGGGCGATGGCTCTTCTCAATATTTTTGGCAAAGTTTTATTAAGTACCTTTGATTATTCGTGTTTATCACAGGCTTTTCAAAATCCATTGACAAATTCTAATTTTGTAATCAAGACTTTTGGGGTGTGGAATATCCACACGGTTGGCATTAAGGGTGTGGAGTGCTCCACACACTCCACACAGAAGTCGCCAGCCCTGACAAGTATACAAATTGATTCCATACGCTGCTTCTTGTCACACAGGCCTCTCAAATTTGTGTTCTACTCCCACGTCTCACAACTGGTAAAGTTTGCCGAAAATTCCCAGAAATTATGACTATTTTACCACCGAATGGTTCGTTAAATTCGCATACATCTCTTAACATACGGTCAACAGCCTCCAGTGCATCTTCCTAGATTCTAACTTTCACATCTCGAATGTGCAACCCTTGTGCAGAATTCGATTTAATATTACACGTTAAGCATTTATTTGATTGTAAGGGTAGTTTTAAAGTGGAGTGTGCAGTTATTCCTCCTTTTGATAAATTCGCTACGATTCTAGTCCATGCTACAGGCAGCACTATCTATCGGCAAACCCATACTTCTCAATAAAAAAACGTGAATAACTTTTTTCGCTGTCACCTGGACCATCCAAATGAATGCACTTATGCCTACGCGACGTACAGCACGCATAACTTCGATTCGATTTAATATTACACGTTAAGCATTTATTTGATTGTAACGGTAGTTTTAAAGTGGAGTGTGCAGTTCTTCCTCCTTTTGATAAATTCGCTACGATTCTAGTCCATGCTACAGGCAGCACTATCTATCGGCTAACCCATACTTCTCAATAAAAAACGTGAATAACTTTTTTCGCTGCCACCTGGATCATCTAAATGAATGCACTTATGCCTACGCGACGTACAGTACGCATAACTGCGTCATATACAGTACGTTAACGTTTCGTTGACATTTCGTTGAACTATTAACGAATGTTCTTACCATCTGTTCGATAGCAGTGATGTTTTCGACATTGTCTGTGACACACTTAAATACGTAACCTTCTTTTAAGTCCGGTAAACTGAAATTTTGCCACGTGAATCTATGAAATATGAGTATAGGCCTTTCGTTCGATTGTTTCATTCTATTCATTTCGATCGACCAACTCGTATTTCTATTTTACGCAAACAGCCTACGCATCTCCTTCTGAAATTTAATACACGATCCAGCTTCAGCCAAACATTCGTCGCATTCTTCGACATCAGTAACTAACTCTCGCGCTACAGCTGCCACAAAAAAGGATATGTATATCGTACCTCCATAAGTTCGCAAATCATCGTATGATTGTGCTCCCGGAAAACGTGATAACAACAATCTTAAATAATAATGCTCTTTTTTTCTGGGACTCACGAAATATATTCTACTCAATACAGGTTCCACAAATTTCTTTCGATTCGTCCACTTCATATTCCTCTCATTAAACACACAATCATTCGGAATTTCGCAGTACAAATAATTACGTGTTTCCACGTCGGTCTTGTTGAGAATTAGCTACGCGAGCAACGTTTATTCTTCATTTCTGTCCACAGCTACATGCCCACGCCCTTCTTCAGAATATGATGTATTTTTATTTTCAATGTGAACAGCTAACCTATTTACAGCGTGCGATTGCTCATTTATCAGAAATTGATACAACCGATGCATTACCTCGGGTGGACACACATATCACGTCGATCTATAATCGTTAACCTTGTTGTATCTCACGCTATTTTCTTCCGGTGCATCCTTCATTTCGACGACCGCGCAATCATACTCTTCATAACAGTACGTAAATCGGTATTTTATACATTGCACCGTTGTACTACGAGTTGTTTATAATAATATAAAAAAAGTATAAGTAATGTAACGGAACATTGGGATTTATAATTGTGTTCGTGTGAACGGCATTATTACATTTATTTTGAAAACTCTGACCTCTCGCCTTCAGCCAGAGGTAAGTCGCCTAGGCCTGTTATAGTTAGTAGCTCCGGACACGTCGTCCGAGAGAGATCACATTTACTTCTCCCCGTTATTTGTTCACCGTCATTTATAGAAAATATAGAAAATCAGCGGACTTATTGTTTTTCATTAATTTACACCCTCCGTATTCCGTGGAATTTCCTGATTCCAGTAATTCTCTCCAGAACTCCGTAAAGACCGGCACCTCTCTTCCGGGCTGTATCGCCCTCCCGGAGTCTCGTGCGTTAAAGCCTTTACTTCGCCCCAGAACATGGTCCTTCGAGCCGGATAATTTCGGGATATTGTGACGTGAGGAAACCCTCACTTGTTTGAGAACTGGTGATCTAAAGAACTTACGAGGGTGACTACGCTATAAGACGTGTCGAATACAAATTAGAACGGTTGTGAGACTTTGGACTCTCGGCGTGAGCAGATACGTTGCTGGTGACGTCACGCCTCGTGTTTACAAACTTTGGAACCTCGGTGATTTCGGAGCAACGCGATCGCGTAAGGCTTCGCGAGAGCCTGTGTGACCCGCTCAGTGCCGTATCTTCGTGCCACGCGTCCCACAATAACTTCAGTGCCGTGTCTAGCGATCTGAACTTTTCAAATCGTCGCAACGGTTTCTTGCTAGAGTTAGTGGACCCTTGGTGGCTGCGAACTGAGTGAGTTTGTTAGACGCCTTTCCGTGGACAATCTCGAACTTTGTGATCACGTGTGAAAGTGAACGTTTCAGTGACTCTCTGTGACTCTGTGACATACCTCGACCGGGTACAGCCATGGACGATTTCGAAAAGCTAACGCTTAGGCAGGGCTCCTTGCTGACCTACCTCAACAACTTCAAGGCGAACCTAGCTAAGAAGGGTCAGGCGGCTTTGACCGTAGAAGGTATCGAGGCCAGACAGGACCTGCTGGAAAAATACTGGACGGAGTTCCGAGAACGCGACGGAGAGATCCTGGAATTTGAGGTACCCGACGACTGCGCGTACCTCAAGGAGGGTCACTATCAGGACGGCGAGAACGCTTACGTAGATGCCTCGGCTCACCTAAAGGCACTCTACCGAAAGCTCCGCCCTGATAGCCGACCCTCAGGTGCTGGAGGGAGCTCGCAGCCGTCAGTGTCGCAGTTGCCAACCCTGCAACTGCCCAAGTTCAACGGGGACCCTCTGCAGTGGGACTTCTTCAGGGACCGATTTACCGCGATGGTTCACAACGTAGCCCACGTCTCCGACGGTACGAAACTGCAGCACCTGCTGGGATGTCTGCAGGGCGACGCAGCACGCCTCGTCGCCAATACTACCGTGGAAGACGCCAACTATCAGGGTGTGTGGGACAAACTAGTCAAAAGGTATGGCAACAAACGTATACTTTTACGCTCGCACTTGAAGCGTCTCCTCGAGCTCCCGCGTGTCTCCAAGGGAACGGCGGCTGAGCTGAAACTTCTAGTCGATGGGGCTGAGGAATCGGTACGTGCAATCACTCATCTTGACAGACCGGTGAATCACTGGGATGATTGGCTGGTCCATCTGATGGTGGAAAAACTCGACGACAGAACTAGAGTAGCATGGGAGACGTCTTTGTCCACCGTGGATGCGTTTCCTACCTTCAAAGAAGTGACTACCTTCTTAGAAAAGCGCCTTCAAGCACTAGACGTTGTCACAACCACACCGTCGGTGAAGACCACGAGTTCGACAGCCGAGGCTAAGCCGAAGAAAATTTCGTCACTAGCTACAGCTACTCAGCGCAAGGGCAAGAAAGCGCAAGAGTGTTCCATCTGCCAAGGGACACACTTCTTTTCTTACTGCCCTCGTTTTAAGAAATACACGCCTTCCCAAAGACGGGAATACGTGCAGAAATTGACAGTTTGCCCCAATTGTTTTAAATCGGGGCACCCTCAACAAGACTGCCCCGCCGCTAATCGCTGTTTGGCATGCGGACAACAACATCATACAATGTTACATAACGCTTTCAATGCAGGTGATCCGACAGCTGGCCCAGGGACGCCGACCGACAGCCTCTCGTTCGCGTCGACTGGTCACCAGGGAGCAGCTGATGACCGCATCGCATCGAAAACAACTACGCTGAATATGGCCACAGCTGTATCTCAAGAAGATACAGTACTATCAACCGCTCTTGTCGTCCTGGAATCTCACAAAGGCGCACAAATCGTCTGCAGAGCTCTACTGGACACCGCCTCGGATGAGTCTTTCATCACGGAGAAGGTGGCCAACCTGCTGAGATTACCTAGGACAGCCGTTAGTTGGTCAGTACACGGGTTTGCAGACAAAAAGGTTGGTGTTGCCAAGGGACAGACATCTCTCTTCCTTCGCTCTCGCATTAACCCCAACTTCGTCTTGCCCCTTAAAGTCTGTATCGCGCCAAAGTTAACCTCCGACTTACCTTCCCGAGATCTAGAACATCAACCTACGATCCACGCGAAGAGTCTGAACCTGGCCGACCCTGATTTCGCCAAATCAGCTCCAATAGACGCAATATTAGGTGCCGACGTCTTCGGTAACGTACTACGCACTGGAGTCGTGAAGGGTTCGACCGAGATGCCACCAGCTTTCAACACCGAGCTGGGTTGGGTCGTGATTGGCAAGCCGTCGTCAGCTGCACCGAGTAAAGCGAACGCAACTATCTTGGTCTCTCACATTACCACAGAACCTGGCTTATATCAGGATCTGCATGAACGAGTGAATAGGCTTTGGGAGATGGAGCAAATCTCAAGAAGCTTGCAGCTGACTCCAGAGGATCAGCGTTGTGAAGACTACTTCAACGACACGACCTTACGGGATCCGTCGAAACACTACATGGTACGACTACCCTTCAAGGAGTCAAGGCCTGAACTAGGAGACACGCGCAGGCAAGCGCTACGTGTCCTTTATAGCAACGAAAAAAGACATCGATCAAATCCTGCAGTGAGTCAAGCCTACGTTGGGTTTATGAAAGAGTACCTGCAACTGGGCCACATGTTGCCGGTGCCACCCACGGATCTCGCCGAGTCGGCACAAGTGTGCTACCTTCCGCATCACGCAGTCTTCAAAGCCCACGACCCCGCAAAAAAGATCCGAGTAGTGTTCAACGCTTCTCAGAAGGACATCTTTGGCGTATCTCTGAACGAGTGTCTACTCGCAGGACCGAAGCTGCAAGCTGAACTTTGGGCAGTCCTAACCCGATGGCGCTTGTACCGGATAGTCTTCACTGCGGACATTGTCAAAATGTTCCGTCAAATCTTGATACACCCAGATGACCGTAACTATCAACGGATACTTTGGAGGAATTCCGAACAGGAAGAAGTTCAGGAATTTTGTTTAACCACCGTTACCTACGGAACGGCTCCAGCACCGTATCTAGCCCTCAAGGTACTTCGTCAGCTGGCGGAGGATGAGGGAAGAAACTTTACCTTGGGAGCACAGGTTATAAGGACCAACACTTATGTTGACGATGTCCTCTCGGGAGCAGACACACTCGAAGAAGCTCTTGAGAAAAAAGAACAGTCGAAACAGATTCTACAAGCTGGCGGATTTGAGCTAGGCAAATGGGCGTCGAACGTCAACGAACTCATCCACGAGGAAGCGAAAACACAAAAACTCGAGAAGAGCATCAAGACCGACGACGCAATCAGCACCCTAGGCCTCAAATGGAATCCTGGAGACGACTGCTTCAGCTTCAACGTCGAAGAACTCCCTGAAAGAAAAGTCTCGAAGCGAACCGTGCTGTCCGATACATCGAAACTTTTCGATCCAATGGGCTGGCTAGCTCCAATTGTAATTACTGGCAAAATATTAATCCAAGACTTGTGGATCTCATCGTGCGATTGGGATGATCAACTGCCAGAAGAACCTACTGAACGATGGAATAAGTTTCGCTCGAGTCTGAAGGACGTTGAATACCTGAACATCCCCAGGTGGACGCACTACGACTCCACCGTAGCGTCCGCCCAACTACACGGCTTTTCCGACGCATCTCAGCGAGCTTATGCAGCAGTGGTGTACTTACGCGTCACGTCGGCACACAATGAAGTGCATACTTCTTTGCTGGTAGCTAAAACCAGGGTGGCTCCCGTGAAAACCATAAGTCTACCACGTTTGGAATTATGCGGCGCCGTCCTATTGTCTCGCTTGGTCACAGCAACCATTAAAGAACTTAATCTTAATCAGTTGCCTGTATTTTTGTGGACCGATTCCCAGGTTGTGCTCGCTTGGCTTCAAGCTCACTCCTCGCGCTGGACGACCTTCGTAGCCAACCGAGTTTCCGAGGTGCAAACTTTGACCTCAGCCCGGTGTTGGCGTCACGTTCCCTCAGCGGATAACCCTGCGGACTGTGCAACCCGCGGACTTCCACCGAACGAGCTTCGAGAACACTCAATCTGGTGGAACGGACCCTCCTGGCTTGCCGACGAGGAAACGCGCTGGCCTGTGACGGATAAGGCCCCCTCCGAAGCTCCAGAAGAAAAGAAGAGTAAGGTCTATGCCATAGCGGCACAGGAAAACCTAGGTGAAACAATTCTGAATAAATACTCTTCACTTAATCGACTCCTCCGTGTCACAGCTTACATACTCAGATGGATTCGACCGAGAAAAGCAGACCCTACCAGAGATACGAAGCTCTCTTGGCTTTGTACCTACGAGCTTAATCAAAGCTTATTGTTCTGGATTAAGTTTACCCAACAAACCTACTTTTCAGAAGAGATTCGAGCCTTGCAGAAGGGTAAAAAACTCAAGGAGACGAACAGCCTTAAGAAGCTACTTCCGTTCATCGACCAAGAGGGGGTACTGAGAGTTGGAGGCAGACTGGACAAAGCACCGATGTCATTCAACGAACGACACCCAATGATTTTACCCAAGGAAAGCAAGCTTTCTGAACGAATCATCGACGATGCGCACAAACGGACGTTGCACGGTGGACCACAACTGACCATGAGCTACGTCCTACGCCGTTTCTGGATCTTCAGGGCAAAGGTCCTGGTACGCGACCTCATCTACCACTGCCCGATCTGCTCTCGCCACCGGGCGAAGATGCAAACGCAATTAATGGGACAACTGCCGTCCTACCGAGTTTCAGCGGCCAGACCATTCCTAAACTCAGGAGTCGACTACGCTGGACCCTTCCAGATTCGCTGCTCCCCCGGACGTGGACAAAAATCCTATAAGGGGTATCTGTGCCTATTTGTCTGTTTGTCCTCTAGAGCCATCCACCTGGAAGTGGTGTCGAGCCTAAGCACACCAGCCTTTCTAGCAGCCTTCAAGCGCTTCGTTTCGAGACGAGGACGTTGCGCTCTGATGCTGAGCGACAATGGCACCAACTTCAAGGGCGCCGACGTCGAGCTATCGACAATGTTCCGCAGAGCTTCGGACTTCTATACCGAAGCGGCCGAGAAACTGGCTAACGACGGCACCGAATGGCGATTTATACCGCCATACGCTCCCCACTTCGGAGGCTTGTGGGAAGCAGGCGTCAAGTCAGTCAAGTACCATTTGAGACGAATCGTAGGTAACGCTACCCTTACGTACGAAGAGTTCACCACGGTAACGACCCAAATCGAGGCTTGCCTCAACTCACGGCCGATCTGCGCCATGTCCTCCGACCCGTCTGACCTTGCGTGCTTAACTCCAGGCCACTTTCTTATTGGCACTTCGATTACAGCCGTTCCAGAGCCATCTCTAGCTGATGAGAATGCTAACCACCTCTCACGCTGGCACTTGCTGACTCACCTGCGGGACTCGTTCTGGCGAATATGGTCAGTAGAGTTCCTACATAATCAACAGCAAAGGACTAAGTGGGTCCAGGAAACCCGAGGTATTCGAGAAGGCGATCTCGTGCTTGTTCGTGACGACCAATTGCCTCCAACTAAGTGGAAGCTCGCGCGGGTAACCACGCTACACCGAGGGAAAGACGGACTGTCTCGCGTAGCTACCCTGAGGACGAGCGACTCCACAATCAAGCGAGCAATCGCCAGACTTTGCTTGATCCCGCTAGCCCAAGACGACGCACCCGCAAACGCAATGCAGTTGCCTATGGCGGGCGGCGCCCCTACGACTCCCGGCAACAACAAAACTAGTTTATAAGTTAGCTTCCTCGCTACTAATGTCGGCGTGCATATTATGTCAAATCAGACTTAAATTTTTTAATCAAAGTCAAATCCTTCGGTATGATAAGCGCCTCACGCAACTGCACCCTCATGTAGGGCTTTTCTTACGTTATTTCGTCTCTGGACGAGGCAGGCGGCATGTTCGTGTGAACGGCATTATTACATTTATTTTGAAAACTCTGACCTCTCGCCTTCAGCCAGAGGTAAGTCGCCTAGGCCTGTTATAGTTAGTAGCTCCGGACACGTCGTCCGAGAGAGATCACATTTACTTCTCCCCGTTATTTGTTCACCGTCATTTATAGAAAATATAGAAAATCAGCGGACTTATTGTTTTTCATTAATTTACACCCTCCGTATTCCGTGGAATTTCCTGATTCCAGTAATTCTCTCCAGAACTCCGTAAAGACCGGCACCTCTCTTCCGGGCTGTATCGCCCTCCCGGAGTCTCGTGCGTTAAAGCCTTTACTTCGCCCCAGAACAATGTGAGTGGAATTATATTGACGAGGGTGGAATTGCATTCTTTTCCGCCCTTGTGATGCGTAGTCGGTGATATCAGTGAAAACAAGTGACGGTCCCCACGCTTCGCGAAACAAAAAAGCCTTATTTTACTCGATTTTGGTGAGATACACGTTCATGCAGCTACCAATTTGATTACAAATCGTCTAAGGAACCCATTAAACACCCCCCCGTCCATATCCGACTTCATTATTTTTTAAATATGGAAATCTGAGTCCAGCATGCCCTTAAGCACGGTATAAATGCCCAGATAACAATCGTGCCAGGCACGTCACGCGCACGACGTGCCTCGCACGTCGTGCGGGCGAAAACGCATCATTTTAGCCTGCACTCGCTACGACAATATGAGGAAGCCGCTCATGCGTGCAGGACAAGCTGCACCATGCCATCACGCGTGCGTATGCCCAGAATCACGCTGTGCCGATAAAATGCGGGCACCATGACGAAGTTTAACTTTTCGAAACTTAGATATAGAAATGCAGATTGGTATTTTTTTATGAACACCGGCACATGAACAGATGCGAAAAATTAAGATCATTACCAAGTCGTGGTTGAATATCCCGGGATTTTTTCTCAATTCGATTATAATAAATCGTATAAAATTATATTGATATAATTTTGAAAAATCATACAAAAATTGTTTATGGTTATATACACTTAGTGTTAGATAAAATTCAATAAGATTATAGTATAGAAGTATGCATCATTCTATTGAATGACGTAAAATGATATGAAATTATACGCATATAATTTCATACAAATCTTATAATGACAAATTCCAGATATAATTTCATACAATTTTATCTAAATGTATTGAACAAAAATCCCGGGTGTCAATCAACAGGGTGTTTCTGAATCCGTGACGAATATTTTTTGTCATAAAACTGTGATTGAAATATCGGTTGAATTTTTTCCCGAACTGATTGTGTTTTAGATAATATTATTGGTCATGTTTTCTAGGTTTACATTGATTCGCGAAATTCTATAAGTTCGTATACAATGTGAAATATAACATGATTAGATTAAAATAGTACAATGCAACAGTATTTTTTGGAAAGGAGCAGATTTAATTTGACAAATTTGTTCGATCAAATACAAATATTTTTTCCCGCGGGAAAGGGGTTTGAATGTTCTAGTGCAAACTGGGACTATATGTATAAATGTTGACTCGAAAGTCTTCATTATATCCTTTGACAGATGAATTTTCTCTACATTTTTGAAGGTATAAAAATCTCAATCGACCAGAAGCATATAATATGAATTAGCTACGGGCTTAAATCCTCAACTGCGCATGCGCAAAGTGCCGTGACATAGGTGTGGTTCAAACAATAAGCCGCCACGACCCGATAGCCGCCATGCTGCCGCCGTCTGCTGACTGAGTAAAAACGCTCCGGTGACTGGAAACGATTTGGTTTGCGTATTTCCGCTTTGTTGAACCTATGAAGCTTAATAATCAGGTAAGTATAGCCTTTTATCATTATGTTAATAACCCATGTGAGTATTGTTTAACAAGACGTATTGTAATGCCGTGGTATAGTTCGGCAACAAGCTACATAACCTAACTTAAATCTAGCCCTAACCTATGCCACTGTCACCATGTATTGGACAACTAATATGAAATATTTATTTGGCTTGAGTCTACCTGCACAACATTCGCTCTTGAAGTCTAATGCAATCAGAAGTAGATTTGTTCGCAGGAGAATACACATTGGCTAATGGTGAAAAACAGGGGCCAAAAAAGGAACGGAGAAGAAGAACGAAGAAGAGAATACACATCTATTTACAACATTTTTTTATTTTATAGGTATAAGACATGTGTAATGATTTTAGCTGTTCCACGACACGCATGATCAACCGACAAAAAGGTTGTGGAGTATTTCAGCGACCGGCTGGCCAACGTGAAAACACGAAGGTGTCGTAAGTGTATATTGATTTGGAATTCTAGGTTTCCAGACTGATTTAATGATTTAATGACACATTATTCCTCTCAACTTTTCTGGGTGGTAATCCTCGAAGGTATTTGATGATTTTTGGGAGTGTCAGTCATGAAAATGTTACAGAAGAACTTGTTTTCAAAATCCAATGAACATTCGGATCTTCACATTCAAAATTGGCTGGAAATAATTTTTCATGTCTTTGCAGAGGCAGTCATAGATAATCATCTATCGTTTCGTTGCCGAACAAGCCAAGTGCTACAGAAGATGATGATATACGCAGGAAGATAGCCGTGTTGGGAGTGCAAACACCGGAGCAGATCACGACGGCTATGTCGGTACAGAGGGATTCGCAGTATGACAAAGTGAAAAGACAAGGTGGTTAATAATAATTGCTAAAAATAATTCAGCATTGGTCTTAAGTTAGTCGATCCGACTGAAAATAATTGTCATTAAGTTATAGCGGTCAATATTCGTGCGATACAGCTGGTATCTACGGCAATATTTTTGTAAGATCTTTGTAAACTCAAGCTATTGAACTAATAATTTTGAATTTTTTCATGTGCCAAAACGGAGTTCTCAAAGTAAAAATATGATATTCATTGACTCAAAAAAATATTGGCGTACACAGGTATGGCAACAAACTTATAGTATTTTCAATATTATGTCACGATGAAAAATTCCTAAATTTACTAGTCTAGTTAGACACCAATTAAATTTTTTTTTTGTTCAGGAGTTTCCAATTTCTCTCATCCTGACTGACGTTCATGTCGAGTAGGGCTGTCATTTATGTGATTTAACTTATGTTCTTGAAGTAGCCTACACCAAAACGGTACGCGGTGTGGTCATATCAAATTTCGTGAAATTTTATTTCGATTTTGTCACTATCGAATAATATTATATTAGGTGTATAGATTTTCACCAAATTAGAATGTTTAGAAATGAAATTTCATGAAATTTTATAACATGGTACAAGAATATACGAAATAATCGACGTACAATTTGACAAATTAATATATATAAAACCGAGATAAAATTGTGTAAAATTCGACAGCGTTTCATAAGATCTGACAGAATTTTATCTGATACGAAACATACAAAAACCTTTTTTTTTCTGAATCGAAAAATTTAGTTAACGATTTATGTTTCTATGTTAAAATAACCTAATAAAGTTTATGTATATCCTTGATTTTAACAATTTAAAGTAATTACTTTATGTTTGCATCGAAAAAAGTTTTATTGTAAGTAGCCACCAATTTCGTTTCGAATAAAAAATATCTCCTGTATGAATTCTTTTTCTTCTATTATACACCCACTAATATTCACTGGAATAAATTTTGATCCGTCAACGTAAGCGCACTACGTGATCGCACCGTGACTGCATGCTTGCAACCCGCACGGCGTGCCGTGTATTTGAGCGTCAATTGAGGACACACTGCCCCGCTCAGGTGCATGCACGCCGTGCGGCAAAATCCGCACGTATGTCTTCACTATGCGCGCATCGTGCGGGCACGATTGTTATCTGGGATATTGTGAAATACGTAATTTCGATTTCCAGGGTTAAATTGAAAATTATTTCTGGATCGTCGTTTGTGGTTCGTGCAAATGACCTACAGAAATGGACAGAGGAAGCCAACGAATAAGTCGTAAAAGAAAAATAGTAGAGCTGTGCGAATGTTCGATTTTTCGAATTATTCGTTGCAGATCGAATAGTAAAATTCATGTTGAAGATCAAATTGAATTATTGGAAACTTTGAATGATTCGAATAGTTCGAATATGCGAATTATTTGATTTTATTGACGACTAATTCGAAGCTTCCGGAGAATGAGGATGTTCCGGATTACGTGCGACTCCTTAGAGACAATGGTATAAATTTTTTTCGAATGATTTGGAGTTTCCGGGCTCTTCGTATTTCATTTTCATAATGGATACAAGAGGAATTCTTCATAATCATAATTTATAAACATTGGTGATAACGATTATGATGACGGATTCATCTCATAAATCTGAAACTCACGAAGAGAGTAACGAAATTCATCGAAACGTAATATTTTCAATTCTTTATTGTTCACTGGAGATTTCTGACATCGCCGAGCCAAACAATATGTTACGATTCTTTTCTCTCTATTAGCACTGAAAATTCTTCTATTTTCGGGGCAACAGTGAGGTATATTTACCTGAAAGACGATACAACCAGGAAACGTATCCCGCACCTAATCAACGATCTACTAGAAACCAGTCAAGAGATAAATCATCTTTGGTCTAAATTCGGATTTCGCAAAAATCTAACGCTTGCTCTTTCTCAACTGTTTCTGAACGTGCACATACGGTTAGGTGTCATGTTCATTGATGTGGGAGCCAGTCCATTTTCAAAAAGGACGAGGACGACAAGCTGCGTAGAAAGTCCGATCATTTATTCGAGAAATTGACCTTCGTTGCAGAATTTCTGCCGATAATAAATTTTTTTTCCTCGAAAATCTTTGCTGAGAAACATGAATTTTCGAAAAATATGATAGATACATCTTTTGAGGAGTCGTATAATTTCCTCTCTAAACTGAATCAGCGGAAATTCCGCTATTACAATCAGTGAACAAAAATTTCACTGAGAATCAGCGAGTTTCGCTGAAGAAACAGCGAAAATCGCTCTACCGCGCTCGCAGCACTATCTTCCGCCGCTTCTGGTACTACAGCCCTACACAGCGCAGTCACAGCACGTGTGGTTCCCATTTTCAAGCGTGTGTTTATTGACGGTATTTTTCGCGATAACACGAAAAAGTAAAACGAAGAACACGGAATTTGCCACATCAAAGTGTGAGTGTTATTTATTCAATACGTGGTAAGTACATTTCGATACTTTCTAGCGTCCACACGCCAATATTTTGTGTCATTGAGGCAAACATAACCTCTATCAATTACAAGCGTATGTTGTGTGTTCTGTGTTTGTAACCCAATTTATTAAATATTATCTTTTTTCAAGCCATAAAAAAAATCCGGTGATGAACGAGCCGCAGGACGACGAAAAGTATTCAATGCGAGAAGTCGAAAGAGAGCTTCTAGCATTCGGCGTTTCGAGGGAAACAATTCGAATATTGAAATTAGGTGTTGTTTCCTCCCTGCATGTCAACTTGATCAATATCATCCTTGACAATGCCTGAGGCAAAGCTGCTCTACTATTGCAGAGGTTCATTGAACCGGGAAAGTTTTTTTTGTCGAAAAATAAACAAATATTTGTAAGTTTTTATAATATGTATTGAAATAAATTACTGACCTGTTTGAACGATAAAATTAGGATTTTACACTTTTTCCACCCCTTCCTTTCATCTGACAACATGAGATTCGTGAATGTGAAATTTTGAATTGTCCTAACAGCCAACTTTAAAGGTTGTCAATGAGGATTCATTTGGAGGTAGAAATACCCAAAAATAAATCTTAACTGATGATCATGTAGAGCTGGTTGCTTCGAATTGGGAAGTGTTGGCGAGATCACCGGTTCGAATGGTACGTTCACTGGTTGAATGAGTCAAATGAGTGAAGTATTGTTTCACTGATTCAAATAGTGAAACTTTCACTGAATGATTCAGTGATATAACTTTTCACTGATTCAAACAGCGATTAGTCGCTGATTCTCAGTGGTATACTTATAGCTATTTCAATCAGCGACTATTCGCTGACAATCAGCGAAATTTCGCTGATTCAGATTTAGAGAGTCCATCATTTCAAGAATTCGAGAATTCGAGAAATCATGGGCCCGCGCGAAGCGCGGGCTTCGTATCGGCTAGTATCTATAAAAAATAGGCATTTCAATGAATATGTTGAACAATATATCAACTGAAAACTACATCTTGTCAAAATACCTCCTTCTGATTTGATGAATCGATCATTCGAAAAAGGTACCTGGGAAATCATGATTATATCCGTTCTAGTCTCATCAGATATGGTCAGATCTGTAGCTTTCTCAATTATTATCCAGATATATTTTTGTCACGATTTTGAAAATTTATTCCATTATACCTTATACAACACATTAAACGTATACATTTGGATATCACTTTATACAATCAGTAACATCGAGACACCCAAAATCCAGTACACTTGTGTGATTTGGTATCATACATCATAATCACGCATAAGTAAACAAAATCATCCAAATCTTATCTCATAAATTATAATTTCACATCAAATTCATAATGAAACCCTTCAGAGGAGTTGAGTGAAAGCTTTTGTCAAAAAGGTTGTTTATTATGGAATACAGTTGTACTGTGAAAGGTAAAATCATCACAAGCAGGCGTCGGACCTCTCCGCCAAACCTGATGCTGAACCTCGCAAACCTCAACGGAGGGCTTCGAAAGGGTTCGCCCAAGGTTCTTCGCATCTCAAATTCATAGCAGGATTTCAAAAAATTATAAACCAGTCCATATTACCATTATATAAGAAATGACACATGGTTTTGAAGATCTGAGGATCTCTTACAATAAATACGTACTCTGGTCAAAGTCTTTGTGTCCTTCTACGAGGCCGGCCGTTGACTGACGGAGATCCTTTCGCCCGTAGAACATACATGTAGTACAGGTGTGTGGCAGCTGAAATCATTGTAAACGATCAGAATAATTGACGGAGAAGATCATAATAATCTGCAGATAATTGTATCAATATTTGCTATTTGGCCTGCAGTGAAAGCAGCTTCTACTCTCACATTAAACTGGTTGTTTGATACTTGGAAAGTAAATGTCAGGGAGATAGTCTTCTTTAGTCAAATGAATATTTCACGCGAATCGCTTGTGTGATACACTTTGGATAGCGAAAAAGGACAGCGATAGATCGGGGTTATAGGTTAGGTTCGTAGCACGTTGTAGACTGCCACACTATCAGGGCACAGAAATACTATTTGAGAATCTCGTAGATAAACTGTGTTAGTGGTAGACAATCACTTACCTTATAGTCGAGCTCGAATCAGTCAAAAACTGAGCAAAATTGTTTAACCCAGACGCACGGCGATATACTTATCCACAGCACTTGACACATTGAGACAATATGGCCGATGCGGTGCCTGCAGAGTCCCCGCGATATCGGTTCCCCGCGCACGCGCAACAGTGGACCTATATTCGAAGCTTGGGTCCCCGTAAAGAGCCACTTATCAATTTGGATTCGTTTTTTCAATAATGAAACTATAAAGGAAACTCGATTTTTCGAGAAAATATTCTCTTCCAAATGTACAAAAGTGACGTCCCTCTACGATCAGACCAAACTTTAACAGATTCTACCAAATCTCATCAAATCCTACAAAATGTTATCTCTATTTCGCGTCTATCAAATAGTAAAATGCATATTTCACAATCAGCCAAATTCCTGTAAAATTTGATCTCAGTTTATGAAATTGTATGAAAATATATATATTTTTTCATTTTGTATGATTTTATAAACAATTCGTGCAGCTCGGATAAAATTGTGTACAAATAATCATATAGAATTAAGAAACATATTATTCAATACAAATTTCTGAACTCATACAAGATTTGATGCAAATTGATAAAATTATACATGATTCATTGAGTCTGAATAGAAAATAAAACTTTCCAAGTTGCCAATGGTATACGTCTTCAATAGTTGATGAAAATCAGTTAGTTTCTACAGTAGTGGTTTAGTGGGATTCGTTCACTACTGAAACGATCACTGGAACCAATAGTAAACGCCTTCAATAATTCAACACAGTCAATAGTTCCTACAATAGTGGCTTCGTATCAATCCGTTCCTTACTGGAAGGACGACTGAAACTACTTGTTAACGTCTTTAATAGTTCTGTGTAACTACACAGGTCCAATCGTCTCTTGATGGTCACTACTGACAAAACTATTCGGAAAACCACTCGAACTATTGAAATTTACGAAGAACTTCTGAGTTCCTGAGTAGTTCTATTAGTGACTATTGAGGGTTCCAATAGTTTTTTTCCATACGGGCCACACTGTAACAATAACGATTCCGCAGGACACTAATTAAGACTAACAATCAAACATGCGCATGTTTCAGCTATACAGATTCGCTATATAACAGGTTATGTCTCGGTGTTGTCAGTTCTAGGGATATCACACCGATAAGTGCGCTGCGACGTAGATGCGGCATATTTAGGCAACCTGTCACGAAGGTTATGTTAGTTACGTCACACCTGCGTCCTCAAATCTACATTGGTATACGTTGCATCGCTTTAGATACGTTATGTGAACAGGTTCCGTATCAGTTACATCATTTCCGTAGAGCGTATTATCATAGATACACTATGACATCGATTTTACGTAACACGGTTACATCGCTGTGACAAGTGTCGTTACATGAAGCATACGTCTCAGATACGTTGGTTTCATTTTTATTACATATGGATTACGTTTACAGTGGAACATATGAGAACCATCACGCCGTGTACATCACATTCACATCGACGGTTCAAATTGTTACCTGGGAAGTGACTGTATGGAATCCGTCGATTTCTGTATTGGTTTCAACAGTTTTGGCACTTTTGAGCATCTTTTGAAGAGACCGTTCAGAAGATTATCGGTTCAATTTGCTCTATCCTCAAATTTCCCACTCTTCGTAATTTCCAAGTTCCTAAGTTAGTGTCATCCCTTCTGACGTCAAGATCACTTTGCCAATAGATTTTACAATTTCATGTCATACTGCGATGCAATTTATAGGCATCATGGGGCTTCCGCCTGATATCCTCACATAACTTAGTCAATGAAACAAAAGCTCCGTAGCAAATATGATCGAAGACTTACTTCACTTTTTATACAGGTCTCCCTCTCAATAAGTTCAGCTTCGGGGCTGTAGGGGAACATTTTTCCGAGAAACCATAAACCCCCACTCAAAGCCTACTCGCCGCTCGAGTTAAAAGGTCGCGTTGCCTCCGAATAAGTTCGGTCGCGTCTCTATGAATTAGCTCGGCGATATAGACTTTCAGCCGACATCCGTGCGCGCCTGTGACTCTGTGCTGTTTGAGTGTTGTGACAAGAAGCAGTGAGTACAATTTACACATTTCATACTCCAGTTTTAACTTAATCGAGGATTTATTATTGCAAAGCAGATCTTCAATATTTATTCGGAATCGAATTAAAGTAAGAAAAAACTGCCGGGTTAGGAGGTTATGTTCATTTGTTTACATTTACATACCGCCACGTGCGGCACATTTTCTGATACTTTTGAATGAAAATTGAGTTATCCAAATTGTTGAACATTGCTTTGAATTTTCAAATTATTTTCCCGGAGAACAACAAAAAATACTGTTAAAAAATGAATTAAAAAAAATCAATACACGAAAATGAATTATAAAAATAAATTTAAAAAGAAAGAATTTAAAAATGAATAAAATAAAAGAATAATTAAGCTTTTTCTGACAGCAAAAGATGTTGATGTACAACTTGAAAACAAGAGACAATTTTACATGGTCACTGTAAAAGGAAGTGAAATTCATTAATCATTGATACGCGATAATTGTCAATTACATAATATGTATGTACACATTGACAAAATTCATTTATATTGAGTAAAAATTCCAGAGCCTCGAAATAAAAAATACAAAATTGTGCAATTTTGAATTTTATAAATTGTCACATCAAATTATTCCAATACTAATAATTCAAATAATTCCGAAATTTCTCTAGTGACGTATGTCATTGACTCAAATTATGGTACATAATTTTGATTTTAGAAAATCATTATCACTTTCAAACCGTAAGTTGTAAGCTTTGAAAAATCTATTTAATTAACATATTTATAATCGGAATTTTCATACATGGATATAGCGAAAAAGGGAGTATTCGTATGGAAAATGATTATTCTTAGAAAAAAAAAAATGAAATGAATATACGTATAAAACAATGTTATCAGGAAGTTTGTGTGAGGAATGGTTTCATATGTTTATCAGAAGTTTAAGAATATGTATATCAATTGGAAAACGGTTATTGGAAGTGAGAAATTGTGACCACTTTTTTTGAGCGACGAAAAAACTAAGAATAACTATTGCAAACAAAAACAACTATTGAAAAAAATCTGGTTCCCTCAGCCAGAACGTACATCGCACCGATAGCAGCGCCTTTGTCAAGCTGTGGCAACTGAACAACTCTGCCAAACTTATTTAAGTTGCTAGAAGAATACGTATCGCTGCAGGAGCCATATTAAAGCTGCTAGAAGAACACGTATCGCTGCAGGAGCGATCACGTATCGCTGCAGGAGCGATACAAGAAATATTATTTTCTGCAACGATAACAGTGTATAGACGACGTAATGACAGTGTATAGCCGACTACAGTGTATTCAGATCATAAATTGACTTACAGATAGACCAGTTAGTTATTTGGCGTTTATAATTTTGACTTCAATACGATAAAGTGTCTAAATTTTTTCTCGCAAAAGAGGTTATGTTAGATAAAGGTGTGACGGTTCGAAGTAACTATGGATGATATCGCTGCTTTAGCGATACATGATATCGCTGCTGTAGCGATACACATTGTTCCTGCAACTATATTCATTCTTATGGTAAGGAACTGCTCTGAGCGATAAATTAAATCGCTGGGGAAGCGAAAAATTTTTTCCAGTGTACGTATGAACCATTTCTGAGACTAAACTTGTGTTTTTAAATTTCGGTGAAAATCTTGTTTGTAAAAGGTGTGAAATATTTTATTCTCAATACATAATCCTAAAACCACTGCATAAAAAATAGTCATTTATGAAATTAAAGTTTGCGACGCCTAAAACGTCTTATAGATAATTTTGTATTAAATATTTTCAACAGTGCGCACAGGCCAACTGACACACTGTAATTTCGAGCCAATTCAATTATTTTTCTATTCCTTTTGCCAGAATGACACAAACATAGGTATAATAAGCAAGCAAGTACGATATAAATTCCAGAATAATTAAGGAATCACAAATTCCCTAATTATGATAATCAATTATTGTAGATCATCGATTTTGTGAAAGAATTCTCATATGGCATAAGGTCATAATGTTATTAGTTCAAGAGATAATCGGCATAGAATGTCATAGAATATCCTATTATCTCGCGGAACGCAGTAGAACCTTCTAGAAGCAATGACTCGGGATCTATAGAAGCGGATGGAACACCGAGGAATAACGCGTCGTCGCTATATAGGCAGAGACGCGCTCAGCTGGAGAAGGTAGTCGGCCACGCGCCTGCTAAGCGAACACTTCTAGTCAAATCGTACTTGCTTACAAAAAAATCAGATTATCAAATTTAATTAGAATTTATTTAACATTGGTTATACGGATACCGAGTAAGGATCCACATAAATTGCATTTCATCGATATCATAGCGATTCGATCACATATAATACCACCAGGAATCCGATAGAGGATCTGAGTAAAATTAATTAGTATCGACAATTTGTCAAACCATTTGAATATCAATTTCGAGTGTGAGAATAAAAAATAAATTTCAGTTTTGTAAAATTACGAAACACTGGATTCATCATTTATCCGGAAACACAAGCGGCAGCAACAATCAATCCAAATTTCCAAAACCAAACCCCAACACCTACAGTCCACCGGATTCATGAGCGGTCATTGTTAGCCAATGCGTGTTAACGACTGTTTTCCGTGAATTCCACGTCCACACTCCCTCGATCTTGCGAGCGGTCATTGTTGACCATTGCGTATCAACGGCTGTTCCTCGCGAGATTCGAACCTCCACATTCCCTCGATCTTGCGAGCGGTCATTGTTGATCATTGCGTATCAACGGCTGTTTCTCGCGAGGTTCGAACCTCCACATTCCCTCGATCTTGCGAGCGGTCATTGTTGATCATTGCGTATCAACGGCCGTTTCTCGTGAGATTCGAACCTCCACCCTCCCTCGACCTTGCGAGCGGTCATTGTTGATCATTTCGTATCAACGGCCGTTTCTCGTGAGATTCGAACCTCCACCCTCCCTCGGTCTTGCGAGCAGTCATTGTTGGTCACTGCGTATCAACGGCTGTTCCTCGTAAGATTCGAACGACCACTCTCCTTCGATACATCGAGCGGTCCTTGTTGGTCATTGTGTATCAACGGCCGTTTCTCCTTGTATTCGAACTACCAACTCCTTCGGCTCTGCGAGCGGTCATTGTCAGCCAATGCGTGTTGACGGCTGTTTCTCGTGGAAGTCCGAGCACCCAACTCCCGCACACCTACCTGATACCTAATCCAACCGACCAAGTCGGTCACTGCCGCGTCCCTACGACGCGAGGAGTACACGTCCTGGATATCGTCCACTGCAGTAAATAGCTATCCGGCAAACGACGATAAAAATCCGGGACGTTACAAGTTCATGATCAATTTTTCGGCAGATTCGCGAAGTTTGAGGATTTATTGACGTTCAAGCGCAAAGATGTGATTTTTCGATTTTTGTGTGAATTTTTTCGTTGGGAAAAATGGCTGATCCACAAGGAAAATCTGGAAAACGAAAATTTCATTCAAACTCATGCCAAGTGACGCCGGAAAACGTAGAAAATTCAGGATATGTCGGTGATTTAGAAGAAGCGAGAGAAGAACGGACCAAGACTAAACGAAGACGATTTACTTTTTCCGAAAAAGAACGAATTTTATTAGAGTGTCAAACGAAATCGTATGAATTTGTTTCTGATAAGTACAACATTGATGTACGTGTTCTGAAGAGATGGCAGCTGAAAAAACCAGACATTGTCAGTGCTGCACATTCAAGTTCAGCAAATAAAAAAAAACTGGCAGATAGTAATGAAGAATTAGATGATGCAGTATTTTTATGGGTTATGCAATGCCATAAGAATGGGACACCAATCACAGGAGGAATCGTGAGAAGGAAAGCATTAGAGCTGAATAAAGCGCTGGGAGGACCATCGAATTTCAAAGCCAGTCCTGGATGGCTTGAAAATTTTCAAAAACGAAAGAATATTCGCAGTCTGAAAATTACTGGTTCGAATTTCATTCATGTACTATCTATATAATGATATTAGGAATAAAAATTGTAATAATAAATAAAAATGTATGCATCTGCGCAATACATAATCACAAGAATTTTCTGTTACAGGTGAAAAATTATCAGCAGATGTTGACGCAGCCACCGCATACAAGACGGACTTTGAAAACGTTCTTGCAACAAAGAATTTGTCAAGGGCACAAATGTGCAATTTCGATGAAACAATGTTGCAATACCGTTCGATTCCAAATAGAACACTTGTTCCCAGAGATTTGAAGAGTGTTTCTGGTCCGAAAAAACAATTAGATCGTCTCACGATCGCTGCATGTTGCAACGCTGATGGTACTTTCAAAATGCCTCTCGTGGTCATCGGAAAATCGAAAAATCCACGGTGCCTGAAAAATCTGGACAAGGAAAATTTGCCGGTTTGGTATCGGCACCAGGCGAATGCTTGGATGGACAAAGAAATTTTCGAAGAGTGGGTTGTCAACGAATTTGCTCCTCGGATGACCGTTTTTCTTGAAACGCACAAACTTCCTACGGTTGCTGTACTTCTTGTTGACAACTGTAGAGCACATAAGTTTGTCAAGATTGGCAACATTGAAGTGGCTTTCTTACCACCGAACGTTACGTCTGAGCTTCAACCACTAGACCAAGGGATTTTGGAAACAACTAAAATGCACTACCGAAGTCTTCTGGTTGATTCCATCTTGATGGCTCAAAATAAGGGAGTCGAACTCGTCGATCATCTCAAAACAATTAACGTCAAAGATGCCATTTTTTGGGCAGCAGAAGCATGGGACCGGGTTTTTCCATCCACAATTTACAAATGTTGGAACAAATTGTGGCCCGTCAAAATGGAAAACGCCAGCACGCAAACTGATGATGATGACTCTGTTCCATTTCTGTTGGATTCATCCGTGGGAGCAGAATATGCGATGAACCTTGATGAAAGCAGACACCACTTGCTTCAAAGTATGAGAAGAATCCATGGGTTCGAGCAACTCGATCAAAAAACATTGTTGAGCTGGTTCGAACAATCACATGAAGGTAATTTTCCCTAAAAAGTTATGTGTAACGTTCATTCACAGGTTTATAATTAAATATTTCGCTTACAGCTGAAGGATCGTGGTCCAATGCTGAAATTGTCGAACAAGTTCGAGCAATCAATGCAAACAATGTGAGTGATCAAACTTATAGATCTCAAATATTGCACGCACACTCAATTATCTGTGTGGAACAGAGGATTTGTTTTGTTAATAACTACACAAACATCATCAATACTGAAATACTTCTCTATGAAATATATATAACACTTACCTAGAGAATAATCTTCGGAACTGTATACATATAACCCGAAAATGAAAATGACAGATTATCAGAAAACAAACGACGTAACATATATATATGGGAATTCAAAAGTCAAACCGATCAGGAAACAAATCAAACCGCCAATCAGCCGACGAATAGATTTGAGATTTCGATATACATGCGAGATTTCCAGATTTCGAGACTACCTGGGTCATGGGTTTTTTAAGATTGGACTAGCATTTCACGTGCGCGCTTCGCGCGCGCCGCCTTGCATTTTCACCTCACATGGTATTTGCATGCACGTTATGTGAATGAACAAAGAAATGATCCTCATATAGGTACAGTTGAAAAATCATTTGACGGTTTGAGTTGTTTTATTTATTCCAACATTAACTGAAGCGCGCGCCGCATTGCATTTTCACATCATACTTGCATAATCTGTAATATTTTTTGTTTATTCACCGGCATTAAGATACCTACCAATTCATGATTTTCAAATGTTTTTACAGTGCGTGTGTTTAAGACGATCTAACGTCTTTTTTATATCGTTGCTATGCGACCAGTTTATTATTTTTCACACAATTTGGTTATCGACAACGCTCTGCGTAAGTACACATTTTATTACTATTTTTATTTCTTTTTGATCACTAATGAGGGGTATGCATACGCATTCCTACACGTTTGTACAGTACCTTTATCATTGAAACTATTTATCCCATCCAACAGTGAAGAAACTTCCGAAATGGCACCGACTAATAAGACGTTGAAAAGCTCGAGGGGCAGTTCCGCGTGAGTATTCTTCTTATTTTTTTCTCATCTTATTTTAAAAATAATAATATACGGATAGAATCTCTCATGAAAGCACGAAAAAAGTCAACAATAAAGATTTCAATGCTCTAGTTCTTAATTGAAAAAAAAAAAAAAAAAAAATTGAATTTTTTTGCCCCTAATGAATGGGCTGATGTAAGATCGTTGCATTATAGCGCGTGAAGTGAACAGATTCGTGGCAAGGGGCTACCTATGTTGATTATTTTTTTTGTTTTTAGTACATGAATTTCGTAATTTTGCAATGCTCATGTGCCGTGCCAAGGTTGACCGAAAACGCTTTTTGTTGTCTTGAGGTTTGAAAACTATGCATTCTCAGAGTGACTTGATTGCTTAAAATGATTCAATAACAAAAAGAGTTATACAAAAAAAAATCTGTCCAACAGTTTTTGAATAAGGATAGTATGGGTTTTTTGAACAAAAAATCAACCTTGATTTCAGCCATAATGACGTTAGTAAAAAAGAGCTTCAAGATTTTTTTCGAATGACCTCTCGAAGTCGCCCATTAAAATTTGCTACGTTTTATCGTGAAATCGATGATTGTTGCGTTTCAGAGTTTATCAATCGTTTGCAGTTCAATCATAAAAAACTTAGACCGTCCGTAATTTAAAAAAAATAAATAAAATAAATATAAATAAATGTGATGCATAATAATTTATTTTTCTTTCAAACACGCTTCGATTTCGATTTACGCGAAACAAAATTACAATATGTCGATTATTCAAGTATTGCATATCATTGTTCTACCTTAAACTTTGCCCTTCTGCTGTGTACGATCGATCATATATTATTAGGCAGATAATCTGTTGATTCTGTTTATTTATTTACAGATAATTGAGTTACAAAATGTGAAAGCGCTGCCGCTCGAACCTTTATACAACCCTAGGAAAGAGGGTTTTGCGAATTGCGAACCTTTCGGTGCAACGAAGCACTAAATTGATTTGTCATGGAGTGTTTAACAACGTTCCTATTCAAAACGTGGTGGTTGTGACTATCCTATAAAGTATGCAGCAGCATATAAGGGATCGAGTGGTATGTAAAATTCAATTGAATACGTACATTTATCATCATTGCTCTTGTGCTAATGAATTTTGCTTATCGTCTTCAGTTTAACGTTTCATATATTTTCTATGTTCACTTATTTTTTATCTAATTTCAGGTCGACCCCCGGTTGACTTTTTTTTTATTCATTGATATAGATTTATGTTTTTGCTGTCTACGTTTCTGCGATCGCTTGACTACTTATTTATTAGTGCTTAAAATTTTTATTATATTCTATCTCTGGAATCACTCATCAAATTTTTTCTTCGATTACGACATGAGACAAAAGATTCATTCATGCATTCATACATACAAATACATACGTCTATACTATATAGATTGATACATACATACATATATACATTTATTTACTGCCGGACATTGCATTGAATTTGCTGTACATTTTTGCCCTTATAATCAGCCTATAACTAAATAACGTAACATTTGTTTGCAGTGGTCGAAGGCTACATGAGCGCAGACTTCAACTCACTCACTACCGGCAGCGGTGGCTGTTCCTATGCGACCGGTGCAATATCCGAAGGGCAGTACAAATTACGGGTGCAGGTTGCGAATTTCATCCCGTTGAAAGAAATTACGTTGGGCACTAATATACGAATCAAGGGAGTTTTGAAAGAAGATAAATGTTTGTAATTTTTATTCATTCTTCTGCCCCACTATTTGATTCATATAATTTTCACTAATATCTTTTTGTTACAGTTGGAACTATATATTTGCAGACTGAAGACGTCACGTCAATCGCGAAGATATCAGATGACAAATTGGATACTGTTCAATTGAAGAATTGCTTCAGGGCACCACTGCCTGAGTCTAAATCGAAAACCTATGTAAGGCCTACCCGTGGAAGAAATGGAAATATCTGCCTCTTTTAGGGCTTAATTAGGCTCCTAGAACCTATTTTATGCCTAATAGTGGGCAGATATTTCCATTTCTTCCACGTTTAGGCCTAAAATAGGTTTTTGAGGATTTCGATTTCGACTTGGGTGAAGATCCTCCCTCCAGTTTAAAACTCCTATCACATGCGTGCATGGAATAGGAGTTTTAAGCTGTTCTAACTAAGGGGGTAGGTACATGGATTTTGAATTTTTTTCTTTCAATGAAGAAAGAATCATTCTATTGAAACTTTTGTGGCATAAGAAAGAGCAACATTCGAACAATATTTTACAAAATTTTCATTCAAAAATTCTGAAAATCCAGCCGTTAGGACCTGGTTTCCGGAAAATTTCATGAAATATTGTTCGAATGTTGCTCTCTCATATGCCCCAAAGTTACTATCTATATATTAAAGTACGGAAATGCGGATGTCTGCAGTTTCCATTTCTACCCCCAGGGGCCGCCACATGCGGCTACGTGCCTCAGATCGCATCACGCGGGCCACGCGCCCCAGGTCGACACCTCCGTGCGGGTTTCTTTGTTTTGTTGCACCACTGTTTTTTTGGATAATACTATATTATCATACATTATTATAACAGTAAAGTACGTGATCGGATGTCCGTATGTCCAGAAAATTTCGCAATTCTGATGATACAGCAAAGAGAGTCCCTATCATTATTCTCAGCATATTATTACTATATTATTATATCATTATTATTATTTTCATTATTAATATTATCATTATTAACATTTTTATTATTTGATTTGTGGGATAAAAATTCGTCATGTCTGATATAAATGCTGATGTTTCGTTACTTGATATAAATGCTAATGTTTCGTTACTTGACTGATATTTTTCGATATTATTATAAACAATTCGTCATGCCGGCTATAAATCCCCATGTTTCGTTACTTGACTGATATTTTCCGACATTATTATACACAACTAGAAGGCGTTGTTCCTCACTCGCTTCGCTCGCTCGGTTGTCAGTGGTATTTCAAATATTTTGGGAGTGTATACTATCACGCTGTGCAATTGAAATCGGTAGAGGATTGAATAACGATACTGCCCACTTTTAGCGTTCGGTTATTAGGTGGAAGACCATTGGGTGTCAATGAATTCATTATTTCTATCGGGAGAATATTATCTTAATTTATTATCTTCGTCTTAATTAATATTATCTTCGTCTTTGCCTGTATCGACACTCATTTATTCTACTCCAACACTTTTAATTTTATGACAATATTTCGTTGTTGATGGCAATGACATCCACATTGGTTGGAGCTAATATAACCTTTCCATAATTTGAGGTATCTTGAGGACCGACGCTTTCTCCAAATATTTCTCGCATAATTTTCCGATTCGAGCAGAATTCCGTAGGAAATCGTTGAGAACTTCGTTGTTACGTTCGGAAGAATCGCCAAATACACCATCCCCAACTCGCAGAAGCCATTGCTTGAAATCTGTCCATCATTTTCCATCAGAGATGCGATTGCCCTTCAATGACAAGTATACAAATTGATTCCATACGCTGCTTCTTGTCACACAGGCCTCTAAAATTTGTGTTCCACTCCCACGTCTCACAACTGGTAAAGTTTGCCGAAAATCCACAGAAATTATGACTATTTTACCACCGAATGGTTCGTTAAATTCGCATACATCTCTTAACATACGGTCAACAGCCTCCAGTGCATACTTCCTAGATTGTAACTTTCACATCTCGAATGTGCAACCCTTGTGCGGAATTCGATTTAATATTACACGTTAAGCATTTATTGGATTGTAACGGTAATTTTAAAGCGGAGTGTGCAGTTCTTCCTCCTTTTGATAAATTCGCTGCCATTCCAGTCCATGCTACAGGCAGCACTATCAACCCCATACTTCTCAATAAAAAACGTGAATAACTCTTTTCGCTGCCACCTGGACCATCCAAATGAATGCACTTATTCCTACGCGACCTGCAGCACGCATAATTCTGCGTCATATACAATACGTTGACGTTTCGTTGACGTTTCGTTGACGTTTCGTTGAACTATTAACGAATGTTCTTACCATCTGTTCGATAGCAGTGATGTCTTCGACATTGTCTGTGACACACGTAAATACGTAACCTTCTTTTAAGTCCGGTAAATTGAAATTTTGCCACGCGAATCCATGAAATATGAGTATTTCATTGATCACCTGCAAGGCCTTTCGTTCGATTGTTTCATTCTATTCATTTCGATCGACCAACTCGTATTTCTATTTTACGCAAACAGCCTACACATCTCCTTCGGAAATTTAATACACGATCCAGCTTCAGCCAAACATTCGTCGCATTCTTCGACATCAGTAACTAACTCTCGCGCTACAGCTGCCACAAAAAAGGATCGTACCTCCATAAGTTTGCAAATCATCGTATGATTGTGCTCCCAGAAAACGTTATAACAACAATCTTAAATAATAATGATCTTTTTTTCTGGGACTCACGAAATATATTCTACTCAATACAGGTTCCACAAAGTTATTTCGATTCGTCCAGTCCGTATTCCTCTCATTAAACACACAATCATTCGGAATTTCGCAGTACAAATAATTACGTGTTTCCACGTCGGTCTTGTTGAGAATTAGCCACGCGAACAACGTTTATTCTTCATTTCTGTCCACAGCTACATGCCCACGCCCCTCTTCAGAATATGACGTATTTTCATTCTCAATGTGAACAGCTACCCGAGTAGAAATTTCGGTCAGGCCACAATCAGGGCATGATCAAGCAAACCTTACCACCTGATCAGGTGCTTATTAGGCTGCCTGGTCAGGCCCTGATCAGTAATGTAACGTAACGTTCTAGAATTACCTGATCAGGCTGAGTGTAGGTTTGATTGCCAGGCCCTGATTAGGTTTGTTGATCAGGCCCCGATCAAGCTTCCTGATCAAGCTTCCTGATCAATCCCTGATCAAGCCCTGATCATATTTGTGGATTTGTGTTTGTATCATCCGATGCTACAAAAATAATGATTAAATAAAAATTTTATGGGTTGAGTAAGCTGAACCACTCATACTCGGCCGCATACCAACGCTAGAACGCAATTTCACTTCAGAAAAACTTCGCATTGTTTCGACCTAACCGGGTTTCGATCCTGGACCAATCGCTCGCTCGCATTACTAATCGCACGCCCTGCCTACTACGCCGAACTACTTATTAGATATTGTGAAAACTTTGATCTACTAATAATAAGAGCTTCGAATATATTTATCTAAATGATTATCCTGCGTGCTTCCGGCAGGTTAAAAGTGTACCAAATAATGGTTGATTCTTAATGAATCACACATTTCACACTGTGGCATGAATCCCGTAATAAAGACAGCCTGATAAAGACCTGATCCGGGGCGTGGCAGGCATGCCTAAGTAAGGGATGCCTGGCGCCAAACTTGCTGGCGGCTATACAGGCTTGCCTCAGTAGGGGATGCTTGATACCAACCTGAACAGGGACGCAACAGGCGCGCTGCACTTTCTAGTATCATGTACTCTAGAAGCCAATCTGACCAAGGGTCCAACAGGTAAACCTCGGTAATTGTTGCCTGATAGCATCCTGATCAGGGGCCCAACAGGCAAACCTTGGCAAGTGTTGCCCGATAGCATCGTGATCAGGGGCCAATCAGGCATACCTTGGTAAGCGATGCCTGATAGCATCCTGATCAGGGGCCCAACAGGCAAACCTTGGCTAGTGTTGCCTGATAGCATCCTGACCAGGGGCCAATCAGGCACACTTCGGGAAGGGATGCCTGTCAGCTCCTGTCCAGGGGCCCAACAGGCATACCTTGGTAAGTGATGCCTGATAGAATCCTGATCAGGGGCCCTACAGGCAAACCTCGGCAATTGTTGCCTGATAGCATCCTGATCATAAGCCAATCAGGCACACCTCGGGAAGGGATGCCTGTCAGCTCCTGTCCAGGGGCCCAACAGGCATACCTTGGTAAGTGATGCCTGTGTTGGAAGTGCAATCCTATATTTAAATCCCTATCTTACCGACTTTAGTTGGTGGCGCTGTGTGCAACCTCCTTTTATGTCGAGTTTCCTTTCTCTTCTTTTTTAGTGCTTTACCCCCTGACGCTACTCTGTGTAACGCTATTACGATACTATTACTTTACTGTATTAAATAGTAATTAAAGTAAATCTGCTGGCCTCATTTATTCAACCACAACAGGTTATGGGCCCAGGCCACGCACAGTGAAAGAAATTGAGTGAATTTGCTTCCTCTTTTATCTGTAATAAGCTAAAATCAGATAGCGTCTCTAAGTGCCGCGACAAAGCATAATGGCGGACGAAGATAGATACAAAATTCCCCTAATGGACGGTACGAATTTCGGCAACTGGAAATTTCGTATGGAAGTTTTGCTGGAGGAACGTGATCTGCTCGACCTCATCGAAAAACCGTTTACGGAACGAGTTACGATCGCAGATTCAGATGCTGCGGCGGTAAAAACAGAAAAGGAAAAACTATTGCGCTCTTGGCAAGCAAGGACAGAAAGTGTAAGTCTCAAATTGTTCAACGAATCGCAGATAGTCATCTCGAATACGTCAAAGATAAAGCTACTGCCTTTGATATATGGTCCACATTGACAAGCACGTTCGAGCGAAAGGGAATCGCCAGTCAATTGAGGCTGAGAAAACAACTGCTGTTGATGAAATTCAACGCCAGCGCGGGTTCGATAGAATCACACTTCCTGGCCTTCGACAAGTTAGTTCGGGAACTTCGTTCGACTGGAGCTACACTCGAAGAAACCGATATTGTGTGTCATTTGCTGCTGACCATGCCTACGGAGTACGACGTTGTAGTTACGGCTCTGGAAACCCTGTCAACGGAGGAGTTGACGCTACCATTTGTGAAGAATAGGTTGCTGGACGAGGAATCAAAGCGCAAGGATAAACTGAAAACGAAGAACGTTGTTCAATCAACGACAGCGTTTTCGGCACCTGCGAATAACGGTCCCAAAAAGGATAGCAAAGGTGGAAAACGTGCCAGAATCAAGTGCTACAAATGCTTCAAATGGGGTCACAAGAGTACGGACTGCAGATCGCCAGAACAAGCTGCTACAAATACGAAGTCGGCTAACGTTGCAGTTGATCAAGCCAGTTCAAACAAAGATGACGTCTTCAGTTTTCCTGTGGTGACGGACGGTAACGATGACTCCAATTCTGTAAGCTGGTATTTGGACTCGGGTGCTACAGAGCACATGGTAAGCTCGGAAAGGCTCTTGATGAACGTCAAGTCGACCAGTAATCCTGTAAGAATTAATATTGCTAAATCTGGGCAAGTTCTATTGGCAACTAAAGTTGGTGAAATGAAGGAAAGCACTGTAGTAGATGGTAGGCAGAACTCAATCACCATAAAAGAGGTTCTCTTGGTTCCGGACCTGTCCTTCAATTTGCTGTCAGTAAGGAGACTTAAAATGAATGGGTTCAAGATAGTCTTTGAAGCAGGAAAGGCCGTAATCCAGGAAGGAAACAGAGTAGTTGCTGTCGCCAAAAGAGAGTCTAAGCTTTACGAATTAACTCTTTCAATAGAACCGGAGCAGGCAGTCGTATGTACACTAGTGAAAAAGGCTGAACTTTGGCATAGGAGACTTGGTCATATCAGCAACAGTGGACTGAAGAAGCTCAGGAGACAGGTCGACGGAGTTGACATCGACGAGACGGAGAAGATAAGCAAGC
The DNA here is from genome assembly GCA_018257835.1 of Euura lappo. NCBI lineage: Eukaryota > Metazoa > Arthropoda > Insecta > Hymenoptera > Tenthredinidae > Euura > Euura lappo. The sequence continues at coordinate 138,827 of JAEUYN010001884.1, forward strand.
TGTGCGGAGTCTGCGTGGAAGGAAAACAGACTCGGCTGCCACATAACCAAAAACGAGAGAGAGCAACACGCCCACTTGAGCTAGTACACAGCGATTTGTTTGGCCCGGTCAAACAAGAATCGTATGACGGTAAGAAGTACATTTTGACCTTCATTGATGACTTCACACACTTCACAGCAGCATATCCACTGGCGGCCAAATCCGAGGTTTTCCGGTACTTCAAGGTGTACGAGGCGATGGCTACAGCACACTTTAATCTGAAAGTGAGTCGATTTCGCTGTGATAATGGTGGAGAATACATCTCACAACAAATCAAGGATCACTTTGAGGACCAAGGGATTCAGTTTGAATTCACAATTCGTTATACACCTTAACAGAATGGCGTTGCAGAGCGGATGAATAGGACAATCATCGAGAAGGCTCGCTGTATGTTACTGAATGCCAAGCTCAACAAGAACCTTTGGACTGCGGCAGTTTTAACAGCTGTATATCTGATCAATCGGAGTCCAACCAATGCTCTCAAAGAAAAAGTTCCAGCAGAACTTGGTTTGGGATTAAACCTAACCTCGGAAAGCTGAGAGTCTTCGGGTGTGTAGCATACCTTCACCTGCCAAAGGAAATCAACCCAGGAAAGTTTGAGTCGAGATCCAAAAGGTGTTACATGGTAGGATACTGTGCTAACGGCTACCGTCTATGGAGTTCCGAAGACAGGAAAGTAATTCCTGGATGTGACGTCAAGTTCAACGAGTCGCAGTTCTCGTATCAGTTCATGGAAGAGGACGTGGCTTCTGAAACAGAAGAAACTCAAGAATTGGTAGATCAAGGCGGAGCTGATGAAGATAGCAACGAGGTATGCGACGAGCGAGAAAAGTCTGAAGAAGAAGAAGGGCAGCAAGAACAGATTGAAGAGAACGCAGGACAACTTCGTCGAAGCACCCGTACACGAACTACGCCTGCCTATCTAGAAGACTACAGTGTGTTGGCCCTAAATGCTGAGTCGTATCTTGATGATGTCCCAACTGACTTTAGCGAGATAATCAACAGAGATGACAAGGAGGAATGGAGACAGGCGATGAAGGAAGAACTTGAAGCTCTGTCGACAAACAATACTTGGACACTCACAGATTTGCCTCCAGGAAAGAAGGCAATTGAAAACAGGTGGGTCTACAAGATAAAACGAGATGAAGCAGGTAATGCAGAACGCTTCAAAGCGAGACTGGTAATAAAGGGATGCGCTCAACGAAAAGGTCTCGACTATGAAGAAACTTACGCTCCTGTTGCTCGTCTGACTACAATACGGACGTTTTTGGCAGTCATCAACAAAAAGGGTTTGTTCGCTAGGCAGCTAGATGTCAAGAATGCGTTTCTTCATGGGAATCTCAAAGAGGAAATTTATATGAAGCAGCCCCAAGGCTTCGTGTCCAACCTGAATCAGGTCTGCAAGCTGAACAAATCTCTGTACGGTTTGAAACAGGCCCCACGAGCCTGGAATGAAAGGTTTGACAACTTTGCTCGGAGTATAGGTCTACGAGCGTCGGGCGGAGATAGATGTCTCTACATCACTTCTGAAGGAGAATCTACTCTCTACCTTCTGATCTACGTTGACGATATTATACTCGCTGGGAACAATCTGGTGGAACTCGAGAAAACGACTACTGCTCTAATGCGAGAGTTCTGTATGAAAGATCTTGGTGATCTGCATTATTTCCTTGGAATTAAAATCGATAGAACTGAAAAGGGCATGTTTCTGAGTCAACCGACATACCTGAAAAACCTACTAAAGCGTTTTGGGATGGAAGAATGTAAGCCGTCGAGAACACCGATGGAAGTGAATCCTTCGACTGAAGAAGAACCGAGCGAGTGTATCGTTGGAAAGAAACCTTACCGAGAGCTAGTTGGCTGTTTGATGTACGTCATGTTAGCAACAAGACCGGATCTGAGTACTGCGGTGAATCACTTTAGCCGTTTTCAAAGCAATGCTACGGAGGCCCATTGGGTTGGTCTGAAGCGAATCCTGCGCTACATCCAAGGAACACTTGACTATGGGCTATGGTATCAGAAGGATGACAATACCAAGCTGGTTGGGTATGCAGATGCAGCTTGGGCCAATAGTGAAGATAGAAAGTCCACAACAGGCTTTCTGTACAAAGTTTTCGGAGCAGTAATCTGCTGGGTTACTCAAAAACAGGCTACGGTGGCTCTCTCCTCTACCGAAGCGGAATACGTGGCCTTGGCTAGTGCCTCAGCGGAGGTGATCTGGCTGAAAAGACTACTCTCTGATCTACGAATTGAAATTAAAGCCCCCATTGTGATATTTGAAGATAATTTATCTTGTATTGGTGCGTTAAGTAAGTGGCAACACCGTCGCCTTAATTAGCACATTGATATTAAGTATAATTTTGTAAAAGACCTGTTTGAAAAACATATAATAGACGTAAAATATGTATCTACTAAGGAACAGCAGGCCGATATCCTGACAAAAGGGTTACCGTTTGGACAATTTGAAACTTTGAGAACTGAGATAGGTCTGCGTAGTTTTAAACTCTAAAGTCAGTTTGTACCAAAAAAAAATAAATGTGTTAAATATTTCATAAGTTGATATATTATAAGGTGATTATTATATTCAGAAATGTATTGCACCTTTATAAGGAAAGGATTTATATAAGATTGTGGCGGAGTGTTGGAAGTGCAATCCTACATATATTTAAATCCCTATTTTACCGACTTTAGCTGGTGGCGCTGTGTGCAACCTCCTTTTATGTCGAGTTTCCTTTCTCTTCTTTTTTTTTAGTGCTTTACCCCCTGACGCTACTCTGTGTAACGCTATTACGATACTATTACTTTATTGTATTAAATAGTAATTAAAGTAAATCTGCTGGCCTCATTTATTCAACCACAACAGCCTGATAGCATCCTGATCAGGGGCCCAACAGGCAAACCTTGGCAAGTGTTGCCTGATAGCATCCTAATCAGGGGCCCAACAGGCAAACCTTGGCAAGTGTTGCCTGATAGCATCCTAATCAGGGGCCCAACAGGCAATCCTTGGCAAGTGTTGCCTGATAGCATCCTAATCAGGGGCCCAACAGGCAATCCTTGGCAAGTGTTGCCTGATAGCATCCTAATCAGGGGCCCAACAGGCAATCCTTGGCAAGTGTTGCCTGATAGCATCCGGATCAGGGGCCCAGCAGGCAAACCTTGGCTAGTGTTGCCTGATAGCATTCTGACCAGGGGCCCAGCAGGCAAACCTTGGTAAGTGTGGCCTGAAAGCCTCCTGACCAGGGCCATATCAGGAGTGCCCCTGTTAGGGATACCTGATGGGACCCTACTCAGGACCACAGCAGGTTTGTCTTACTCAGGACCGCCTGAACAAAGCTCAATCAGGGCCTGATAGCACATCAGGCTAGCCCTATCAAATTTCTACTCGGGTAACCTATATACAGCGTGCGATTGCTCATTTATCGGAAATTGATACAACCGATGCATTGCCTCGGCTGGCCACACATATCACGACGATCTATATTCGTTAACCTTGTCCTATCTCACGCTATTTTCTTCCTGTGCATCCTTCATTTCGACGACCGCGCAATCACACTCTTCATAACGGTACTTAAATACGTATTTTATACATTGCACCGTTGTACTAAGAGTTGTTTATAATAATATAAAAAAATATAAGTAAAGTAACGAAATATTGGGATTCATAATTGGGATAATAATATCGAAAAATATCAGTAAAGTAACCAGACATCGGGATTTATAGCCGGCGTGACGAATTGTTCATGATAATATCGGAAAATATCAGTCCAGTAACGAAACATCGGGATTTCTAGCTGGCATGACGAATTGTTCATAATAATGTCAGGAAAGTATAAGTAAAGTAACGAAACATTGGGATTTATAATTAGGATAATAATATCGGAAAATATCAGTAAAGTAACGAAGCATCGGGATTTATCGGTGGAATGGCGAATTGTTTATAATAATATCGGAAAATATCAGTAAAGTAACGAAACATTGGGATTTATAGCCGGCATGACGAATTGTTAGTAATAATATCGAAAAATCCCAGTAAAGTAACGAAAAATTGGGATTTATAGCCGGCATGACAAATTTTTATCGGACAAATCGAATAATAACAATGTTAATAATGATAATATTAATAATGAAAATAATAATGACGATATAATAATATAGTATAATATATAATATATAATAATATAATATGCTGAGAATAATGATAGGGACTTTGTGACGATACAGACAGTTTGAATTGAGCGCGCTAAACGTAAACATAATTTGACTATGAGTGACGTGTGAATTGACTAGCGTAGGCTAGCACGATGAAGCCGGAAGAGAAGAAAGCAATCTCTCTCTTGGGAAGACCGTTGGACAGAGCAGACGTGTTATTAAAATTTTGATAAGAATGAATTTATAATCAAACAATCGTAAACCAATATCAATCAATTAACAGTTCATATCATCGTCAATAATGTTGGAAAACTTATAACATCGATTACTGAAACAACGTCGAGAGTAAACTCATAAAATCGCATCGTTATCTACGAAGAGAGAGAACTCGCCAAATCAACCACCATTTCGAGAGTAAACTCACCAAATCGACATCCATCGTAAAACAAGCAATCCTAAGCCTAGGAGCTTGAAATCAACGTTTATAATATCGCCAATAATTTGAACTATACGATATCGATCAACGTGGAGGAAGATTTGAATCAACGAAGGAGGAATGGGAATTCAACAACGTGTTGGACATCAGACTACGTAACCTCAATAAATCACCAACCTTCCACGAGGATAACTCTATTACCAATTTGAGATAAGTTTTCATATATTGATAAACAAAACGAATAATATTAAGACTGGTTAATTCTTCCCAAGGACTATTTTAATTATTAAAAAACAAAAGCGTCGCTCTTAAATTGCCAAAGACTGATTTACGATATTAACTAGAGAAATTTTCTATTTTTTTTATATTTACAAATAAATTGATTCGATTTTTATATTTACAAGTAGAATGGATGAGTGAATGAATGAATGAATGAATGAATGCATGAATAATTAATGTTTATGAAAAATTTGTGAAAATTTGAGAAGAAAGGTTTTTTTCGTATTTACAATTTTATTTCTTTACAATTTTATATTTATTCAAATTATATACACGTTGCCTTTTACACCAAAAATAATTACAATAAACATAAATTTGCTTGTTTTTCCCTTAATAACCTGTTGATTGACTATATTTATTTCAATTAGGAAAATCCTACCAACGATTTAGATAAAATATCAGAATATTAAAACATAAATAAGAAAAAATAAATAAATAAATTATTTCAATTTACAAAACTTCACATTTAGCGCCCAACGTTTTAGTTAGAATCCAACGCTTTAATTTAAATCCTAGTCTTATATAATTTATAAAATTTATTAGTTATAAGATGACTATAATTTGTTAATGGGTAAAATTAATACTAATTTAATTGTCACCAGGTCTAGAGCAAAAGCAAATAATTTGCACTCTATCATTTCATCGACGCCTATTACCAAACGTAGGAGAACGACTAAATCTACTTCATCGGACTTAGCCATGGAGGAACAATTGAAACAGTTACAAGTGGAGAAGGAGCAGATGGCAGAACTTAGAGAAGATCTCAAAAGACAACAAGAGGAGTTGCAATCTCGTGAGGACTTGATAAGACAGGTCAATTTGCTTCAGAGAGAAAAGGAAAGTCAAGCTCGTGCCTTAAATGATCTCCGTCGAGCCTCGTCGAGTCAACAGGTAGATACAACAACTCAATTGATAGGTGGATTGGTTAATCATTTTCAATGTTTACAATTAGAGATAAAAGCACCTAAGTTTGGAGATGAAGAAAATCAAAATCCTTTAGAATTTTTGACGGAACTTGAAAATTATTTTACTGTTACTAATGTAACAGAAACTCAGAAAGCATGGGTACCCTAGCAAATCGGACCACACCTAAATTACACCGAAAGAACACGGTTTATTTTGGTGTAATATTGGTGTAATTTTGGTAAAATACCAATTTGCCACCAAAATTACACCAAAACAACACGGTGTAGCTGCTCGTTTTCCACACCTTTTTTACACCTATTTTACACCAATCTTACACCCACCCATTTTACACCGAATTTACAACGATTTTAGACCCACCCATTTTACACCGATTTTACATCCATTTCACACAGAACGGATTTTGGAAAAAAAAAGAGATTCCTGAGTCGGGATCGAACCACGGTCCTTCGAATTTCCAAGCAGTCACGCTACCGTCTGGGCTACAGTACTTCTTAGTAATACATGCAAGTTTTAGGTTCATAAGCTTTGATATGATTGTGATTGACTTAGTTTCTTCAAAGAAGTTGGTACACTCCGATCCGAATAGATAAGGTGTGCAATTGGCGTAAAATCAGTGTAAAATGGGTGGGTGTAAAATCGGTGTAAGATCGGTGTAAAATGGGAGGGTGTAAAATCGGTGTAAGACTGGTGGGTGTAAAATCGGTGTAAAATGGGTGTAAAATGGGTGGGTGTAAGATCGGTGTAATATAGGTGTAAAATGGGTGGGTGTAAGCTCGGTGTAAAAATGGTGTGGAAACCGAGCAGTTACACCGTGTAGTTTTGGTGTAATATTGGTGGCAAATTGGTATTTTACCAAAATAACACCGAAATCATACCACCCTGAAACCACACCTGAAAACACACCAAAATTACACCAAAAATAACGGTGTAAATGAATCCGCTAGGGTAATCAGTAATTCGTTAACAAATAGAGCCAAAGTATGGTATGATTTGAATAAAGATGTGTGGAACACCTATGAGGGTTTTAAAAAGTTTTTCAAACAAGAGTTTTTCTCAATACAGTATCAAGTTAAAATTAAAAACAAATGGTCTACGCGTCGATACAGATCTCAGGAGGGTACGATGAGAAGCTATTTTACAAAACAAAATCGTGAAGCTAAATTTTTTGAACCAAAATTATCAATCTATGAAACGAATTATGCTATTGTTCAACAGTTACCTTTCCGGATTAGAGACATTTTATCAACCGTGGATTTTGGAAACACTCAAGTTCTTTTACAAACACTGGCTAACTTAGATAGTACATACGACGAGAAAGAAAATTTTAACAAACAGAGTAATAATCAGAAATTCAATGGTAATAATGGTCAAAATGGTGGTATCGGTTTTCAGAAGAGTAGATTTAATCAACAGAACGGTCAACAGGTTGTTTATAGTCAAAATCAACAACCACAACAGTATTATCAAGCAAATCCAATAGCAAATTATCAAAATAGTAGCGTCTCACAACCTAGTTTTGCAATGCCTAACACAAGATTTCCACCACCAACAGTAAATTCATTCCCACATTCAAGTCAGTCATTTTTTAGCAATAATAGTCAAAACAGTTATCAAAATTTAAACTAATAGCTGATGCGATGAGCAAAGGTCCAACATCGTATCACAGCTATCATGATTTAGTAGAGGACCTAACAGGAAATATTGAACAAGATCCACAAAATAAGAAAATCGATAATCATTTAAAATGCCCTCACTTAGTAGTATCAATCGGAGGATTTACTGTAAAAGCTTTATTAGATTCCGGTAGTCAATTAACGTGTATATCAGAAAACTTTTATAAACAACTATCTAGTAAATTGAAACTAACTGAACTACCAGTCTCAAATTTGAGAATATTTCCTGCATTTGGCAAATCTAGTATTGGAGTTAGAAAACAAATACTCATTGATATGTATATTGATCGTCAAAGAATGACTTATGCGTTTTTGGTCATACCTAGGTTGTCTGTTCATATCATATTGGGTGACGATTGGTTATCATCGAATCAGGTCATCTTGAATTATAATGAGCATACAATTGATATTGCTGGACTTCGAGTCAATAATAATTTTGTATCGTACAGTCGTGTTTCTTCGGAAAAGTTTGAGTTTTCATGTGAAGATAATATTACATTCATCCAAAGGATGAAAAATCGAGATCAGCACAACAGAAACAAAAGTAATCACAGTAACTATCAAGTGATGAGAAAACAAATGGATCATCTATCTGAGGGATTTAGAGTTGAAACCAATTTAAATTCCTTAGAAAATGAAAACTTAGTAAACTTGCCTATTGAAGATGAAATTAGTGTTAGAAATAATATTGAAAATGAAACTAGTGTTAGAAAAAATCTTGAACTTGTTAGTAATAATGTTGTGTGTGAGAACTTGCCTATTGAGGGGGTTACTCCAGATATCGTGATTGAGAACTTGCCTATTGAGGAGGTTACTCCAAATATTGTAATTGACAACTTGCCTAGAGAGGAGGTTATTCCAGATATTATTAGTGAAAACCTGCCTAATGAAGAGGAAGTTGATTTAGATATTATTAGTGAAGACTTGCCTATTGAAGAGGAAGTTGCTTCAGATTCTTGTATTGATCGTAATAACTTGTCTAATTTGAAATGTATTTGTGAAATTAACGTAACTTTGTGTAACTTAACTTCTGGTAAACAAAATCCCAATGATGACTCAGATATTCATTGTGTAGTTACTGATGATAAGCTGGGTACTGTTGAGGATTTAGGAGGGTGTTTACAGAATCAAACGGCAAGAAGATCTAGCGTTGAACCTCCAGTGCAATTTAATTTGAATCAGACGGCGGAAGACCATAATTTTTTCAAAGACCTACGAATGATCGCGTCGCAACTTACGGTAGAGAATGTTGACGAGAAGAAAGCGATAGTCAATTTACTTTTAAAACATAAAGAACTTTTCTCGGAAAAACCAGGATGTACCAATATATATGAACACAAAATAAGACTAATGAACGATAAGCCATTTATTCGTAGATCGTATCCGGTACCGATAGCATTGAAAGAACCTGTAGATTTGGCAATAGAGGAAATGTTAGAGGCAGGAATTATCGAGAGATCGATTAGTCCTTATTGTAATCCACTTCGAATCGTAAAGAAGAAGGAAAACCGTGTACGTATTTGTTTAGATGCTCGTTTTTTGAATGACATAATCGAATCAGACAATGAATCACCACCTCTGATCGCAGAAATTTTACAAAAGTATTTTGGAGTTGAATATTTTTCTAGTGTCGACCTAACGCATGGATATTGGCAGATCCCTTTAGAAAAAGAATCTAGACCATATACTGCTTTCTTACATAATTCAACCCTTTATCAATTTTGTCGAGTACCTTTTGGTCTAAAAACTGCCGGTTCAGGTTTCATTCGAGCTTTGAATTTAGCATTTAATAACGATTTTACGACGTTTTTAACACCATATGTAGACGATTTACTAGTAGCTTCAAATAGTTTCCAACAACATCTAGAACATTTGGATTTGATTTTTATTAGATTAAAATATTACAATTTCACTCTCCGGTTGAGCAAATCAGTATTTTTTAGAAAATCTTTACCGTTTCTTGGATTCATATTGTCAACAGAAGGTGTGTCACCTGACCCAGAAAAGTTAAGAATAATTCGAAATTTTGCTGAACCTGAAAATAAATTACAGTTACAAAAATTTTTTGGTACTTGTAACTATTATAGACAATTTGCTGTTAAATATGCAACGTACGTAGAACCGTTTCGAGAACTTCTGAAAGATGATGTAATTTGGAATTGGACAGAAAAACATTCGAAAGCTTTTGTTGATTTTAAAAATAATTTCGTTGATAGTGTCATCCTTCATCATTTCATTCCAAACCGTCCAATTAAATTACAAACGGATGCTAGCGACAAAGGAATTTCTGGAATTTTATATCAAATCAATGACCAAAACGAACACTGTCTTCTTGGATTAGTTAGTAGATGTTTATCGAGTTGCGAAAGTAACTACACTACAACAGAAAAAGAACTTCTTGCCATTGTTTATTCGATTATAAAATTTAGGTATTATCTCATTGGCCATGAATTTGAAATAATAACTGATCATAAAGGCTTGATATTTTTAAAACAAAGTCCATTCTTGAATGCACGGTTGATAAGATGGAGTCTATTACTTCAACAATATTGTTTTAAAGTTAGTTATTGTCGAGGAAGGGACAATATAGTTGCAGATTTTTTTAGTCGTAACCCTGATGGAAAATTTCACGAAGAAACATCTAATGACAGAATAATTGCACTATTAACTTCATTTTTAACACCAGAACTTTTGAATAATGACAATTTGAACGAACAGCTGATTCAATCTTTAACTGTAGATATTGGTAAACCTTATCAACTAAAACAAATCGGAAAAATACAACGGGAAGATCCATTTTTGAGAACTAAGTTTGATTTGAATAATCAAAATGACGTTAACAATAGTTATAAAATATACCATGACGTATTGTTCATTAACAACAAAACTGACAAAAAATGGAAAATTGCCGTCCCCGATAGTTTGACTAAAGAATTGATCAGTTTAGTACATAACAACTTAGGACACATCGGTGTGTACAAAACACTTCATTATTTAAAAGAGTATTATTATTGGAAAAAGATGTCAAAAGAAGTAAAACACTATGTGGTGACCTGTGATCTGTGTCAGCGCGTAAAACATTTGAATTACAATATGGAAGGAGAATATCAGATGGTAAAATCAGACAAACCTGGAGATTTAGTTACAGTTGATTTTTATGGACCTCTACCTCGATCAATTGGGGGAGTACAGTACATTTTGGTTGTTTTAGATGCATTCTCAAAATATGTTACTCTATATCCGATGAAAAAAGCTACAGCACAGATGAGTTTGAAGAAAATTGTAGATCATTTTATACCAAAATTTGGAAAGCCAAACCGTATACTCTCAGATAATGGAACTCAATTTACAGCTGAGAAATGGAAAAGTGGATTACAACAACTAAATATCAAAGTTTGTTATTCATCGATAAGACATCCGCAGTCAAATCCCACCGAAAGAGTAATGCGAGAGCTTGGAAAGTTATTTAGAGTTTATTGTGCAGACCAACACACCAAATGGGCTAAATTTATACCAACAATAGAGAAAATTATAAATGTTACTATCCACCAAAGTACAGGATTTACTCCACATCAACTTCAATTTAATGAAAATCATATAGATAAAATTCAACAGATAATAAAATTTCCAGAATCAATAACTATAGATAGAAATACTCGAATAGAATTGGCCAGAGAAAGATTAGTAAAAAACTTTAATAGACGTTGCACACATCAAAAAAGTAAATCGAAAATTGAACTTAAAGTAAATGATTTAGTGTTAATACGAGTACCCATGCAATCTAGCGCACTTGATAAAGTGACTCAAAAATTTTTCCATCTTTTTCAAGGTCCATATAAAATATCTAAAGTGATAGGAATAAATGCTTATGTTTTAGTTGATATTGATGATGAAACCAAGGTGAAAGGTACATACAATCGAACCATGCTACGCCAATATTACCAATCTACCTAGCAATTGACGAGTTAATTTACGCTGTACAATAAATTAGCCAGCGTAACTGTTCGATTGTTCCTTCATCGCTCCGAAAGTATGATGTTATAAAATATTTTTGACGAATTGTAAAATGATGAGGTATAATTGACCTTGTACAAATTAGATTTAATGATATGCAAAATGATTGAATAGGAAAAGAAAATTGGACGAATTGTAAAATGATTAGACATAAGTGACTTTATACAAATTAATTTTAATGGTATGCAGAATGACTGAGTGTGAATGATTGAATTTTTATGAAAAAACAAAGTGATAAAAAGTGACAGTTTTTTATGAGCTTGTGATAAACCTCATAAAAAAAGGGGGGTAGTTGTGACGATACAGACAGTTTGAATTGAGCGCGCTAAACGTAAACATAATTTGACTATGAGTGACGTGTGAATTGACTAGCGTAGGCTAGCACGATGAAGCCGGAAGAGAAGAAAGCAATCTCTCTCTTGGGAAGACCGTTGAACAGAGCAGACGTGTTATTAAAATTTTGATACGAATGAATTTATAATCAAACAATCGTAAACCAATATCAATCAATTAACAGTTCATATCATCGTCAATAATGTTGGAAAACTTATAACATCGATTACTGAAACAACGTCGAGAGTAAACTCATAAAATCGCATCGTTATCTACGAAGAGAGAGAACTCGCCAAATCAACCACCATTTCGAGAGTAAACTCACCAAATCGACATCCATCGTAAAACAAGCAATCCTAAGCCTAGGAGCTTGAAATCAACGTTTATAATATCGCCAATAATTTGAACTATACGATATCGATCAACGTGGAGGAAGATTTGAATCAACGAAGGAGGAATGGGAATTCAACAACGTGTTGGACATCAGACTACGTAACCTCAATAAATCACCAACCTTCCACGAGGATAACTCTATTACCAATTTGAGATAAGTTTTCATATATTGATAAACAAAACGAATAATATTAAGACTGGTTAATTCTTCCCAAGGACTATTTTAATTATTAAAAAACAAAAGCGTCGCTCTTAAATTGCCAAAGACTGATTTACGATATTAACTAGAGAAATTTTCTATTTTTTTTATATTTACAAATAAATTGATTCGATTTTTATATTTACAAGTAGAATGGATGAGTGAATGAATGAATGAATGAATGAATGCATGAATAATTAATGTTTATGAAAAATTTGTGAAAATTTGAGAAGAAAGGTTTTTTTCGTATTTACAATTTTATTTCTTTACAATTTTATATTTATTCAAATTATATACACGTTGCCTTTTACACCAAAAATAATTACAATAAACATAAATTTGCTTGTTTTTCCCTTAATAACCTGTTGATTGACTATATTTATTTCAATTAGGAAAATCCTACCAACGATTTAGATAAAATATCAGAATATTAAAACATAAATAAGAAAAAATAAATAAATAAATTATTTCAATTTACAAAACTTCACAACTTTGCTGTATCATCAGAATTGAGAAATTTTCTGGACATCCGGACATCCGATCACGTAGTTTACTGTTATAATAATGTATGATAATATAATAATATCCAAAAAAACAGTGGAGCAACAAAACAAAGAAACTCGCACGGAGGTGTCGACCTGGGGCGACCCGTGGCACGTAGCCGCGTGGTGCGATCTGAGGCACGTAGCCGCATATGGTGGCCCCTGGGGGTAGAAATGGAAACTGCAGACATCCGCATTTTCGTACTTTAATATATAGATTATTATTTTTCACCCATTGCCGTTATAGCATGCGTCAATTGGTGAATTTCCACTTTGTCATGATACCCTCACCAACCATTTGAACTTCACAAAACAAGGGACTCGTCAAACTTTTTTCAAATTATCATTATTATTATTATCATTATTATTATTATTATTGTTATTATTTTTTTTTTTTTTAGAATTCAACAGATTTCGAAATTCCGTTGCCCCGTGGCCTTCGTAATTATAGCCTTCGCGTTCGTGACGCGGAAGTTTTGATATCAGTAAAAGCAAGTGAAAACCGGGTACGGTGGGTAAAGCCTGACTCCAGCATGCTCTGTTGTCGACGTGGTAGGGGGTCTCTCTACTGTGTATAAATACGACGGATCGGATGAATTCTAATCAGAAGCCTATTTCTAACGAAGTAAGTGGCTACCTTCAACATGAACAAGATCGTCTGTCTTCTCGTCGCCTCGTTGGTGTGCGTGGATGCTGCCAGCGGTAAGTTGCAGATACTGATCTATTTTCCAATGCAACGAAACCTCACTTATACTTATTTCAATCGGGTACGCTAGAGAATACATACGGGGCATTCCACGCCAACTCGACCAGTGTTAAACCCCGACAACCTCAAAATCCTTTCATGTTTTTTCTAACATTCTACTCAGCAAAAAACGCGTCCCAAATTTTTTTCAGATTTTTTTTCATCAAACCGTTAATTTTTTCTGAAGTTTATTGAGAATGCCCCCTTTTAGAAATCTGAAAAAATTCTCCAAAACCAGTGGATTACAAAAAACAGCCCCCGTTTAGGAAAACGTGGGCCGAATTTTTGTTCTTTTTTTTTCCCCTCAATTCGGAATTTTCTCATTTCAAAAACTGATATAAACACAGGATCAAACAGTAAGCAACGAATAAATATAAATATAATAATAAATGGTGAAACCGAACGTTTCCGAGTAAATTAAACCTTGTTTGATGCTTGAAATTTGATCCTGTGTTAGATAATTTCAGTTTTAAAAATGAGAAAATTCCGAATTGAGTGAAAAAAAAAAACGAAAAAAAATTCGGCCTACGTTTTCCTAAACGAGTGCTGTTTTATGTCATCCACCGGATTTTTTAGAATTTTTTCAGATTTTTAAAGAGGAAAAAATGGTCTAGATCTAATTCGCATCTCCGGAGATCTAATTTAGATCTACGTAGATCTAAATTTTGGAAAATCGTAGATCAACCTAGATCTACCTAGATCTCCGAGGATTTTCGTAGATCTACGTAGCTTCGAATTGATCTACTGTCATGTTCGAATTCTCATGCTTGTTAGATCTATGTATATCCACCCAGATATCGCTAGATCTACTTTAGATCTAGGTAGATCTGAGATGAGTAGATGGAATAATTGCAGCAAAACGTTGTTGCTCATTGAAGCCAAGTAGATCTACTCGGATCTGAGTAGTTCTGGTACCGTATTTGGAAATATTTCAAGTCTGTCTGGACTGATTGGACCATAAGTATGCCAGAAGCGCACGTATTTTCAGAAGGCGCCTTAGCTCATCTAGTACGGTACAGATTTGAGGGGAGTAGTTTCTTGACTGGTTTAGAAGAATGAGGATAATAATTCTTGGGTGTACCAGCCGATTTTCATTAAGAAAATTTTATTTGGTGACGATTCGATTGAACCATGGTCAATCATTATCAAACCTGTGGATAAAAACAGGTACAGGTTTGGTAATCCGAGGTTCGATGGTTCGATTCCGATTTGTTCGATAGTCACAATTTTATTTTTTACATTTTTTTCTTACTCGTAATCACGATTTCTTATTTTATGACGATAGTGAGTATTTTTTCATTATAGTTATGCAATTAATCAATGTTTTTTCAATTCATTTCCGGAATTGACATTGACATAAAAATTAGATCTACGTACATCTCTTGAGATCTCATAAGATCTACGTAGATATCATTAGATCTATTCCAAAATTTAGATCTACGTAGATCTGAAACATTTAGATCTACATAGATCTACCCGATTTTTTCCTGGGGGGGCATTCTCAATCAACTTCAAAAATTCATAACAAATTGAGGGTTTGTTAAAAAAATCAAAAAAAAATTAGGACGCGTTTATTACTGAGTAGAATGTTAGAAAAAAACATGGGATGATTTTGAGATGGTCGGGGTTTATTACTGGTCGAGTTGGCGTGGAATGCCCCATACATATAAGTGAGAATAACGTAAAAAAAAAACTAATCAAGTGTCAAATGGTTCGATAGCTTCCACGTCAGCATTGCAATTATTCAGACACACACATCATCAATAGGTGAAAAAAAACCTGTTTTGTAGATAAATGTAGTAATATTTTTGCATCAAGGAGTAAACTATTCTCGATACAGCAAGGATAGAATATTGAATTCTTGACTTCAATTCCAACAGCCAAACTAGAACTCATGGACGTATATCGAAAGCAATCAATTTTTCAAGTATTGTGTCTCGAAATATTTAACGGTATACTTATTTTGCAGCAATTATTCTGCAGACTTATCGAATCGTTATGCCTACATTTTAGTATCACAGGAAGTAAAATTTAAAACCGTAAAATGGTACTGAAGTGGAAAATCGACCATTCGTCGAACTTATGTATATCAAGAGCAATCTACTTTTGAAGTGTTGGGTCACGAAATATTTAACAGCACACTCAACACTTTTTAGCATGTATGTTCTGCAGGTGGTAAGATTCATTGAATCGTTAAAAATAAAAACTATGCGTACGTCATCACGATATAGATAAATTGTGTTTTCGGAACGTTATGCTCTCTGTTTGGAACCATTTTATTCTCTAAATTTTATGCTACACGGAATGTTCAAACCATTCTCAACATGTCAGGTTCCACTCGATTCGTCAAGTATTGTCATGATATCCTGATTTTTGTTTCAGGAGCCCACCCAACCCAGGCTACCAACAGTGAGTTAAAGATACAGAGATTTTCGATAGTGACTGATATTCACTTGTTGTTCGAATTTAGCTCAAGCGAGTCGAGCACCGCGGAATCAATTTTTCAAGTATTGTGTCTCGAAATATTTAACGGTATACTTATTTTGCAGCAATTATTCTGCAGACTTATCGAATCGTTATGCCTACTTTTTAGTATCACAGGAAGTAAAATTTAAAACCGTAAAATGGTTTTGAAGTGGAAAATCGACCATTCGTCAAACTTATGTATATCAAGAGCAATAAACATTTGAAGTGTTGTGTCACGAAATATTTAACAGCACACTTAACACTTTTTAGCATGTATGTTCTGCAGGTGGTAAGATTCATTGAATCGTTAAAAATAAAAACTATGCGTACGTCATCACGATATAGATAAATTGTGTTTTCGGAACGTTATGCTCTCTGTTTGGAACCATTTTATTCTCTAAATTTTATGCTACACGGAATGTTCAAACCATTCTCAACATGTCAGGTTCCACTCGATTCGTCAAGTATTGTCATGATATCCTGATTTTTATTTCAGGAGTCGATCCAACCAAGGCTTCCATCTACGGTGAGTTAAAGACACAGAGATTTTCGATAATGACAGATATTCACTTGTAGTTCGAATTTAGCTCAAGCGAGTCGAGCACCGCGGAATGACGACTTAATCACAGTCCTCTTTACTCAAATTTCAGATGCCCTGACAAAGGCCCACGCCCAACTAGCAGAACTTGCGAATGGTGTTAGTCAGATGGCCGTCAGTAAGTTCGAAACAATGTCACCCAATGAAGATATTCAAGTCATAGCTACTAAGACATGCGTCAAATATTAACAAACTACAACAGTGTCATGGTGTAACTATTTTATTTTCAGATAGCAATTTGTTGACCATCGCAGACGCTAGTAAGTGATGAGTGGATACACTTACTTGACCAATTTATACGTCTACCAAAACGCTTAAATTATCTTTTTCTCTATTTTTATTTCAGATTTTGTGATGAGCATGCAAACCGATCTCGTAAACACTTTATATTCTATCGCAAAAAGTAGAGGGGGTGAGTTGAAGACGACTTTACCCTTAAAAAATCGCGTGTCTAATGACATAAGGACGTAAGCGCCATTATACGACGTTTTGCTGTTTATAATGGCATAAAGTCGTATAATTTTTTTTTTCACGATAATCGCTCTGAAAACGTTCGAAATGTATAGATCAATTGAAATTACGAGATCGAAAAATGTAAGTGCAAAAGGTCGTAAGTTGGGCGGATACGACCTGCTTTTAACTGCGATTTTCATCATAGAATTTTTCGAAACGACGTCGATTTCGATTTTTCTTTGCGTTTCACGAGTTTTTACAACTATTTGGAAAAATCATTAAAAATTATGAAAAAGAATGTCGCTCACGACGTTTTGCCTTTACGTTGTTTTTTATTTTTCCTTCAAAATTGTAATGAAAGAACGACGTACCCGCCAAACTTACGACCTTTTGCACCTACATTTTTCGATCTCCTAATTTCAATTGATCTATACGTTTTGGCCGTTATCAGAGCAAATGGCGTGAAAAAAAAAAATTATACGACCTTTTGCCACCAAAATCGCATTTTTGGCGCTTACGATCTTATGCCATTAGACACGCGAAATGTTTTTGTGATCTACTGTTCGCCTTACATATCAGGGTGAAGTCGAGGAATTGTTTTAATTGATTCCGATCAAATTTTATCGTAGATCGATCGACATTTCCTATTTCAATTCTTCATATTTCATTATTTTTCACTCATTGCCGTTATATCATGCGTCAATTAGTGAATTTCCACTTTGTCATGATACACATATTTTCTTTTCAGAAAACGAAGCAGCAGTGGCTACCAGATTCCGGAGTAAGTGACACTCATTCGAAAAATACATCAAGCCTTGCTTGCTTTTCATCCAGCTGTTGTTAGAACTGAGTGAGAGTCGAAGACGACTTGATCATAACCTCTGTATTCCAATTTCAGCTTTACTCGGCCGAATACAATCCAAGGTCATAATCGATTTGGAAAGAAGTGGAGCGAAATACGGAGGTGAGTTGAAGATGATTGTGCCCATCTAGAATATCGCGCATCAAGCACTTGAAAATTGTGTTGAAATGTGAAAATTATTGAGGTATCTTTTAATTTCCAGCTCCCATCAATGAGGTCAGAGCTGTTGCGACCGAAATAAATGATTTATTCGACGCAGCAAAGATCCGAATCGATGCGATTTTGCATGCTGCTTTCAGGTATGCCGAAAGTAAGTTGAAAACAATCGTACCATCAGAAATATAATTGTTAATGTTAATGTTAATAATATTTATTATGTCCATGTCGATGTTGGACAAAGGGGAATACAATAATGAGCAGAAGAGTACATGTAAAAGATTGTAGCGAGAGAAAGAAATAGCTTAGAGATAATAATGATAGTAAAGTAAAAATGAAACAGAAGCAAGCAAGACAGATGAAGAAATAGAAAGTTGAAATTAAAATTAAAATTGGAATTAAACGCTGGTGAGCAAGACATAAGCTATCAAATGAAATACAAGGTGAAACACAGATAGGCAATACAGATACAATGAAATAAAGATAAAACACAGGGAGCGACACAGTGGTCAAATTAGATAAAAACCAGGTAAACCTGAACGGTTCTAAAAAATAAAAAAAAATATAAGAAGAAATATCAAAAAATCAAAAAAAAAGAAAATAGGCAAGTTACCCGTTCCGGCCCGCCCGCTCAGCCGCTACGAGATGGCGACGCAGCGCCGACTTAAAGGTATAGAGAGAGGGGGCCTCGCGCAAAGAGGCAGGAAGCGAATCCCAAAAACGAAGACCCGCAACAGAGAAGGATCGTTCGTAGGCAGTGGTCGAAAAACGCGGCAAAACGAATTCACTCCTTGCCAATCTGGTCATACTGAGATCTATCGTTTGCTTCAAACCAAATTCCGATTAGGCTTTCATAAATTGATCTATTTCCTTAGCCTCCAGTTAGGCAAACGTATTTGATACTTAACATTCGACCCCTGATTTCAATTGCACCACCAGTTTAGTACTACTGAACTACGATCTTAAAAAAAAACGCGTCACCATGGCCTCTTCCCGCCCCAGGCAGCTCATAGTTCCTCGTTGCCGGACTTCCACGCTCCAAAAATCCTTCATGGTGGCTGCCGTATATTTTTGGAACTCTCTCCCGCCCGAAGTTATCCTCGCGGGTTCCCTACCGATTTTTCGAATTCGCTTGTTTGCTCACCTGCTCGAATGGGAACGACAGGCCGTGGCTGGTCTTATTTGAATAAATATACTTTTAATGATTGGCCTTCGTTCGGGAGCTACGCCTTGTTTTATATGATAATATCGGTAACGTACGTAAATCAATTTTTTATAAAATCTGCGGGAAAGATTGATTTTCGATGCCTGTGTTTGGTTTGGAAAGGGCCCCTTTTCAGATGAGTGAAAAAAAGTAATATTTCTCTACTATCGCGCGGGCGCACATCGTGCATTATCATCATTTTTTCACTAACAGGCATGCGCACTTCAAGCAATCTACGTTTCTTCACTATCACGCATGCGCACTTTGAAATAAGTCGGTCGTTCAGTAGCGCCATCGGTTGGTGGCAACGTCCAAGCATCCGCGAAGTGACGCCCCCAGGCGGCAGCGATGTGTCAACCTAGATTATCGCCTATCTTCGGGTTGGTTATGGTCGGCCATTTGCTCAGCTGTCAGATATTATTCGTCTGCATCTCAAATCAAGCTTTCCCGCAGGAGTTATAAAAAATATGGGTGTGCGATAAGTCCGGATAGGCGACATCTGCCTCGTGTGAAGTTTGAATCACTCGCTCGGCTCGCACAGCATTCACACTGGTCTCGTGTCATCCCGCACTCGCCTGCGGTTCGTGAGTGAACGACACTCGCCTCGTCTGAATGCTGGCTGCTCGCCTTCGCTCGTGTTACAAGCTTCACACTCATCGGATATCGCCTTCTTTCCGCACTTATCACACAAGATATTATTTTTGAATATTTCGCATAAATCACTCGAGGTCAAACCGCGAGTTTTAAATGTGGTAAAAAAATTTCATGAACATAAAATAGAACAACACAAAATCATAATTGAAATGATACATTGTGTCTCAAGAGCACAAAGAACTATTTTTCGAGTGTGCTGACTCTGTTCACTTTCATTTGGACTACCCCATATATACAAGTTCTTTGCACATTCTTAAACGGATAACTTTAGATATAACCTGAAGGTAACTTAGATATAACCCTTCGAGTAAAATACTATTACATATACATATCAATACTATTTTTAAACTGGAAGGATGAAAAAAAAAATCAAATTCACCTGGTCGGATACAAGGAATCAATTCGATCAAATATTCGCTATGTCATACTAAGATATGGGTTGTTTCAGTGAGTGATTAATTATTCCTGGGATGTGATCAAAACTTACATAACTATCGCCGTACCCGTTACTTATAGAAAATCTACCTTTGCATATATTCTGCCACAAACGAAGAGAACACAAATTTTCCTCGATCAAATTTATGTGGAGACTATTAAATTGTACCTCAAACATACCTTTCATCGAAATCAATTAAGCTCTTCAAAATCTTGAACTTTCGTTCGCCTCTTCAATTAAGCTTCGCGATTACAGGTTGTACGCTTTTGAAACGGCGCGTTAAAATCAATTCAACCGTTCAAAATCTTGACATTTCGTTCGCCTCTTCAAAATTTCGCGATTCAGGTTATCGCTTCGAATCGCGCCTGTCAAAAACAACAGCTCCGAACGGTGCGAAGTCAGATCCGAGCGGCGTCACCGCCGTCCAATCGGCATCGCGGAAAGGAGCTGACGGAAATGCGAGAACCAGCGATTAGATGCGAGAAGCAGCGATATATGCGAGAGCCAGCGATTAGATGCGAGAAGCAGCGATAAATAATCGTGACAACCAACTTTTTTATTAGGGATTGTCATCTCATCGTTGTTATTTTTGTCAACTTTCAAACTCGGTTGGCCCTTTAGATTCAGTTTGAATTCATGCTAATCATCAATTTATCTTCATCGTCATCGTCGTCATCATCATCATCGTTCTTCAGATTCAGTTTGAATTCATTCTGATCATCAATTTATCATCAATTCGTCATCATCGTCATCTTCATCCGAGTCGTCATCACTACCATCGTCATCATTAACAACCCTTAGAATCAATTCAAAATCGTCCAGATCATCGTCATCATCGTCATTATTTTCTGAAATAAATTTTATACATACAGATCATCAATTTATCATCAATTTGTCGACATTATCATCATTACCGTCGTCATCATTGACAATCCTTAGATTCAGTTCAACATCACACAGATCATCAATTCATCATCAATTCAGCAACATCATCGTCATTATCATCGTCATCATCATCGTCATCGTCGTCATCATCATCATTATCTTCTTCAACAAATTTTGTAGTACACTCGCCTGTTTTCGTGCATGTATTGACCGTTGACACCTGAAACGAAGAAATTACACGAGTATTCTGTGTTTTTTTCAACGTTGTCAATTAAACAAGAATCAGTGAATATTTTCGTTATTCATAATCTTTTTGAGCTGAAAAATCTTGGACATGTATAAATCTATTTCGGGGATTCCATGTCAACTCGACCAACGATTTTCCCTAATCATTTATCATTCGCTCTACGCTTTCCTGTATGATTTCTTTGATCTCAAAAAAGCACTCCTGAATTTTTTCAGATTTTTCCCACCAACCGTTAATTTTTTATGATTTTTCTACCCCATCTGAAATTGCATTTTTTTCTAAATCTGAAAAGTTCTCAAAAAACCACATTTTTCATTCCGATCATCTTGACACCCGTCCAATGATGGGCCGATTTTTTTTCTATTTTTTTTTCAACGTTCCAAACATTTTGAACAAACAAAACGCGATGCTACGACGTTATGAAAATTCTCTAAATATCACCACAAATTCCAGAATTGACCACAGATTTTGTGGTAATTTTTGGAGCATTTTCGTAACGTTGCAGCATTGCGTTTCATTTTTTCGAAATTTTTAAATCGCTGAAAAAAGATATAAAACAAATTCGGCCCATCATTGGACGGGTGTCAAAATGATCGGAATGAAAAATGTGATTTTTGAGAATTTTTTCAGATTAAAAAAAAATACAATTCCAGTTGGGGGAGAATAATGATAAAAAAATAACGGTTGGTGGGAAAAATCTGAAAAAATTCAGGAGTGCTTTTTTGAGATCGAAGAATCATATAGAAAAGCGTAAAGCCATCCAAAAATGGTGAGGGAAAATCATTGGTCGAGTTGACATGGAATGCCCCATTTAAACTGTGCTAAAAGACCACTCCATTATTGAAGGCCACTTCAATATTGGGGGGCGTTACACGTGACATTTGACGTTACGCTGGAAGCGTCACGCGGACGCACTACGCTCGGAAGGGGGGCTAACATTATGTTACAAGAAAAGGTAATTAAAAGTGACGTTAAGAGACGTCATGATAGGGTAACCTTAGGCGGTTTTTCAAACCAGCTCTTAGCACTGTTAGTAATAATAGAAAAGGAAGTATGCTAAAAGCGTTTCAATTTTAATTTGCTCACATGTATTTGATGAAACGCATATCTAATCCACACGCATGAGAATTTCCATGTAGGTATTCTATTTGTCCATATGAAAATATAATTTTAATTTAATTTTTTAATTTTTATTGAGAAACCGGCCCAACAGGCGAACCCAACGAGGGCGAAAAGATACATAAAGTAATGATGAAAAGTGTTACATTGAGAAAAAAATTCTAAATACAAAATACAATGCTACTAAAATACATTACATTCTAAAATAGTACATACATTGAAAAGAAGAGAAAGGTGGGACTAAACTAATAGAGATACTTAAGGCTAACTCACACTAAAATACGCGCGAGCAATGCTTGAAAAAGCAGAGAGGCACAAAGAGCCAGGATCACAGGACGGAGGAAGATTATTGAATAGACTACACATATGACGCAAGGGTGAGCGAAGCGCAACGTTACCCCGTGCTCGGCTCAGGTGGAAGGGAGCAATATGACGGGCTGCAAGTCGAGGGACATGGAAGTCAAGATACTCAAGAATGCCGGAACAGTCTACTAGACCCGTGAGCAACTTAAATAGAAATGTGTCGCAAAGAGCAGGACCATCACAGCCGCGCGCAGGGTAGACAGAATCAGCTCTAAACGCGAGGTATTTTAAGAACCTTCTTTGCACGCTTTCAATCATTTTTATGTCTCGGGCAAGTACAGGACACCAGATGATGGAGCCATATTCGAGCTTCGAACGGACAAACGAAAAATAGAGGCTCTTAAAGGCAAGCGGTGAGCTAAAAGCTCTGCGGGTCCTGAAAAGGAAACCCAGCATACTGACGGCGCTGGCGACCTCCCGGGAGATGTGGTGGTCAAACCGAAGTTCAGAGTCGAACGTGATGCCCAAGTCGGACGTAGCATGAACTCTTGCGAGGACGGCGCCGCTTACTTGGTAGTCAAATATGACCGTGGTGTTAGTGCGAGAGAAGGATAAAATCTTACACTTACGAACATTTAACATTAAACGATTACTTTCACACCAAGTTGAGATGCGGTCCAGGTCACTTTGGAGAGCAACACAGTCTTCAAGATCGTGAATAACACGGTACAGTTTAAGATCGTCAGCGTATAAAAGTGCATCAGAGCACAGACACAATCTCATTAACAAAAAAATTAAAAAGCAAGGGACCCAGATTAGAACCCTGCGGCACACCAGAGGTGGGAACGAAAAAATTGGAGTGATGACCGGCAAACTCGACGACATGGCGTCGACCAACAAGATAGGACCTAAGTAGCGCGACAAGGCAGTTATGCAAACCAGCGTCCGAAAGTTTGCGCAACAGGATGTTATGATCGATCTTGTCGAACGCCTTCGAGAAGTCGGTATAAATAGTGTCTACTTGGTCCTTGCTGTCAAGTGCATGGCATACCGTGTGCGAGAAGAGCGCGAGGTTAGACAGGGTGGACCCCCGTACGGAAATATATATATATGTCCAAGAATATAAATAATATACAAATGAGACATATATATTCTCAACATTTTCGAATATATAATAAATAGACAACTTTTTGCCGCTTTTTTTATATTTGATATATATATTCGATATATTTTTTTTATAATCGAAATACATGCGACAAATATATGGAAGAGGTATGCCCGTACGGAAATTAAATATTAATAATAAAAAGCAAATTTACGTGGTTCGACAGAGATGGAGTACTCATAATTGATTGTACACCGCCGCTGTCACGTATTTTTCGAGAAAAAAAAAAAAACGCGAGGCTTAACCGGGATTCGAACCACGATCTTCTCAGTCACTTTGTCTTACGAATCGCCCGCTCTAGCCACTGCACCAAACCAGCTATTGAATGTTGGTCCATCTTTTAGTGATTTATAGTTAGAGCTTCATATTTTCTGATGTATAAATAGTGATAATCTGTTTGGTTGTAGAAATGCAGAGTGAGGATCTTATCGACCATATATGTGTCACATAAAAAAATCGAATACATAATTAATATATTAAAAATATAGTTATCATATATACGAAGCATTAGAGTTGGTGTCGGAATCGCAAGAAATTTCTAATATATTTTACATATATGCAAAGTGTAAATAAATTATAGATGACTTTTAAACGACATTTAATTAGGTTCAAATATATTTTTTATATATTTCACAAACTATATATACTTCCCTATGATAGTAACATATATTGTGATGTACCTCGTATTATATATATGAAATATATGTGCTATATGCTGCAAAAATATAAGCAGGAGATATAAGCATTCAAATATATAATGTATATATTTTGCATGCATTTCCCAACGCATATCGACCATATATGTGTCAGATATAAAACTCAACATATATGTAGCATATATCTGTCACCTATATTCAATGATGATGTAGTGACATATATTGGGGTATACCTTGTGTAATATATATGAAATACATGTGCTATTGCTTCGAAAATATAAACAGGAAATATGAGCATCGAAATATATAATATTTATATTTTGCATGCATTTCGCAACGCATATCGACCATATATGTATCACATATAAAACGCGAATATATAATAAATATATTAAAAATATAATCATTATATATACGAAGCATTAGAGTTGGTGTCGGAATCGCGAGAAATATCAAATATATTTTACATATATGAAACATGTAAATATATTATAAATTACTTATAAAGGACATATATTTAGGTTGAAATATATTTTTCATATACTTCACAAAATATATATACTTCCGTACGGGCCGACCAGGCATAAAACCATGCTGCAACGGTGTAATAAGTCCCGACACCTTACGGAAAACGTGACCATACAGACATGACTCAAATGCTTTGGAGAAGGCAGATAAAATAGCAATAGGACGGTAGTTGTCAACCTCAGACTCGTTGCCACCCTTGAATACCGGGCAGATCCTGGCAGATTTCCATACATCCGGAAAGACTGCATTCTTAAGGGCAAGATTAAAAATGAAACACAGAGGCTTAGCAAAGACTTGTGCGCAATCACGAGCTACAAAACCAGGGATCTGATCGGTACCAGAAGAGAGCTTAGGCTTGAGCGAACGGAGAGCAAGCAGCACATCGGACTCGGTAATTTCAAGACATGCCCGCCCGGACAAGGCGAAACAGGAATGGTTGAAGACGAACTGGTCACGGGCTTGGGTCATGCTAGGCATGTCGAACACACTACGAAAATGATCCGCGAAGGCGCCGACAATATCGGCAGGCTTATCATAACTGACACCGCGATGGGACATTACACCAGGAATGCGAGAGCCGCCTCTGAGCCTATTTGCATATGACCAGAATGAAGCAGGGTCATTTACAATAGCGTTCTCACGCGAAGAGACATAGGCTGAGAAGGCAGAATCGCGCAAAGTTTTAAATTTGGAGCGAAGACTCTTGTATTGAGCCAGATGGGCAGGAGACCCGGAGCGCAAGTACCTGGAACGCATCTTGTTTTTGGCTTTCAGGCTGTCAATAACAACACGCGTATACCACTCAGGGAATTTGGTAGTCGCATTGGCGGGCCTAAGTTTGGGGACAGAGCGTTAGCAACACTATTAAACTGACGGAGGTTAAAGAAATTAACGGAGCCAAGCAAAGTGTTGGACTTGGTGTCACGGGGAATAGAGTCAGCGGTGAAACGAGGCACATTGAAGTCGCCAAGCAGCAAAATCCGATCCCCGAAGCTCGCGTGCAAAGATTCAAGCAGTTAAAAAAAACAGGCAAAGAGGTCAACATGAAGGTCCGGAGGCAAATAAAGTGTGATGACGTCGTACGACTGGTCTGATGTCGCGCACAGAAGGTCCCTGGTTTTGGTGTTAATACCGCGAGCATTTTGGTAGTAGCAACGAAATAGGGTGTAAGGGTTGCTGCTGGGCACAGTTAGTTTAAAGGAGCAGCAGAGTTGCTGATTTTGACGATACGTGGAGCGCCGTTCCGATAACGCAGCGCGAGACCGGACTCTCCGGCCGCTAGCCTGCTGTCTAGTTGCTGTCTCAGATTTCGGTACTCACGAAGTTGCGCAGGGGTGCGGTCAGGGGCTATGTAGAGGTGCTTGTACATAGCATGGGTTCTCAGGCGGCTGGAAGAGCGAAGGACGACGGACGCATTGGAAGCAGAGGATAATATCACCTTCAGAGGTCGAGGTTTGGTTCCGGGTGGACCAACCTTCCCAACCCTAAAGAGGCAAATCCCTCCAGCATGCACGGCAGGCACAATAGCGGACAGGATCGTTTTGACAGAGACGAGGTCAGCCTCACGGTGGGCGACGGGGGTGGCAGCGGTAGGCTCAGCAAGTCCGAAGAGCATCATGTTGGAAGACCTCAGTTGGCGCTCGCTAAGCTCTGAGGTTAAGATATCAACACTCGCGTTATCAGGGGCAGCCGAGGCGGGCAGAGTGTAACGCTGGGCGAGATCATATATATAACCGCAATATATAGCCGCATAATATAGCCGCAATAATAAAACTCTGAATATGACATCATATGCGAATGATGATGTCAAACAGTGTTTCGATTTAAAAGCCCTCTACTCTATCGTCTGGTTGCTTTAATTTACACGTCCATGAATATACTAACCTTGGCTCACTTTTTTGAACGATTAACCTCCTAATGAATTTCTTCACTTCACACAAATCGGTGAACCTCATACGAATCGGAGAACTCTCCGCACTTTCCACTGAAACATAATGAGACTACAAATATCTTATATGCTGCTTTATTTATCTACGAAAAAGCCCTCTACTCAAAAGCCCTCGATATACTAACCTTGGCTTACTTTTTTGAACGAATAACCTCCTGATGAATTAGACTCGTTGAACTTGAACGGTACTGAAAGGTCTCTTCGCAGACGGCTTTTGAAAATCAGATAACTTTTTATGAACCCGCACGAATCTGAGAACTATATATCGGCAACGAAAAAGACAGCTTTTGAAAGTTTGACAGCTTCCGACTGTCTTCAGGGCGCACAACCCAGAATCGGGTCGCGAGCCAATCGGCACGTCGGAAAAGCGCTTACGTCCGAAGTCGGCAGACCATCTCGAACTTCGATAAAACGATTCGATCCTCACATGCGCTTTTTGATATTTTGACTAGAGAAGCCCGACGCGCGCTTCGCTCGCGGTTATCCTTCATCAGATCAACCAGCAAACGACACACTAGAAGCCACAGGCGGATTATGAATTTCTATAATGAGTCGAGACTAATTATTTCACTTCTTTGACCATCAACTTTTCTACGTACGGAGCTCTTTTACCAAGTCAGTTCTCACCTATTCCCCAGTATTATCCTTTCTATTTTTCCCAGCTCTTCTTCCTCCTTCCTCGTCTCTTCTTCCTCATCTCTTCATTCCTCCTCTGTTCTTCTCCGTACATCCTACCTCGTTTGTGTACTGGTTCTCTGGTGCACTATTAGCCGTCTCTATCTTTTCTTCCAGCCCAAACTTTGCTTTCTGTATCTCTTTCCCTGACATTCCAGTCTCTTTTCTGCTCCTGCTCGCCATTCAGCTTTCTCTTTTCTCGTTCACCTTCCATATCTCTCTTTGCCTCTTCTTACGCCGTTCCTTTCCTGATTCTCTCTGCTTCCTTCCTTGCTAACACTCTCCGCTCTTCTGCTTCCAGTCCTTCCGCCTCCATACTCAGTTCCGCCTTTCTCCGCTTCGCTCCGCAATCCCACGTCCCTTTTTCTCCACGCTATTTTTGCTGTTTTCTTCTCTTCCTTTTTTCTGGCTTCTTCGTCTTCTCTTGCCGATGCTTTCTCTTCATCTAGGCACTCAGCCCGCACTACCAGGTCCCGTCCATATTCACCCCATCTCCCTCCTCTACCTTCCTTCCTTGCTCCTTTCCTATCCACTCTTCTATCCTTCCGTTGTCTCCGTTTTCTTTTCTACTCACATCTCTCGATACCACATTCTTTACCTTTAATTTTTCTTTCCTCACGTCCTGTTGTCATTCTTTGCTTCTCTCTCTCGTTTGCCTTTTTCCCCTGTTGCTTTAAAATCTTCTGTGGTACTGCATCTTCGACCTCCCCGAGTCGTCTGTCGAAGTCGACAACTATTCTGGACTTAATTACCAGCTTGATATCAAACTTTGTTTTGATTTCCATACAATTCTTGATCCATGCAAAAGCCCTCTACTCTATCGACTGGTTGCCCTAATTGGTTGCTCAAGTTTATAAACAAACATATGAATCAATGGGGGAGGATGCTTTCGACATAAATCGTTTGTAAAGAAATCATTTCTACGTATTTCGCTTTTACAGTAGATAATTTCAGCAAAGTTCGAATCGACGGAGTTCGTTTTTACAGAATTCATTTCTGGTAGTCCGTTTCTATACAGAGTTCGTTTCTGAAAGTTCGGTTCTACAGGATGTGATTCTGAAAGATCGATTTTATGTACAATCTGAGGTGTTCTGTCGCCCTAAAAAGATCTTCGTTCCAGGGTTTTTTGGCCTCAGAATATTTTGGCTGTGGATTTCTTGAATAGACGTCATTTTTACGAGGTGATGTTATAGGGTGGAGAACGATCTTTTGCGCACCTATTTTGTGGAGACGAAATTCCGGAATTGATTTCTGTAGGATCGAACATTCAGAACGGAACTGTTTTAAATCGATTTCTGTATGAACAACACCGCCCTAACTGATTTTGCAGAACTTTGCAGAAATAATATACTGTAAAAATGAACTCTTTAGAAACAAACTTTGTAGAAACGATTTCTGTATAAACGATGTGCTCCCTTACCCAATGAACAATATGTGCTCTCAAAGACCTCTGATGGAGCTCGTGAAAATTAGTTAGAGTTCTTAATCGAGCATCGATAAGTGTCCTAAAAGAAGTCCGAGAGACTTCTTATGCAATCTTTTTCGACTCCAATCTGAGGCTCTTGATCATCTCGAAATGAGCTCTTTTAGAACTTGAGCGAAGAGCTCAGAAGTACGAAATTTTTTAGAAGTCTGTTAGAAGAATGCTTTTGGAACTCAATTATACTATTTTACCTGACTTATGAGAATTTCTTGAATACATGCATTCAGCATTTAAAATGCACGAAATTTGCGGAATATTGAAACTCGGCGCATTCTGAATGCTGAATGCATGTATTCAAGAAATTCTTATAAGTCAGGTAAAATAGTATAAATGAAGTATCATGAGAGGGATTTTGTGAATTTGTTAAAAACATGGTTATTGTATACGAATTCATATATGATACCTACATAATACACAGGTATACGATGCGAAATTATCTATCAGCGATGTCTTTCTTCATTATCGTCGTAGAATTATGATTCTTAAGCCAACTTATTTATATGAAATTATTCAGTGCTCTCTCAATCTGAATCAGTGAAACTTCCTGCGAATCAGTGAATATTCACTGATCCAAATTTAGAGAGTGCAGATGACTTGTAATTTCTATTACGGGTGCAGATCAGTTGGAGGCTTCTAGTATCCTCATGATATCCCAGCCGAATGCCCGCTTGCCACAGTCATGGAATTGTTCTCAACTCGCACAAGGTGGTCTTCGAATACTCGGTTACTGAAATTTACGAATGAATAAATATTCACGTGGTGCAACGATTTAGAGTTGAGTCGGCGTACAGACTGCAGCATACGCACCTGTGTATGTGCTAGAAAAAAGTGAGGTTAGATTCATGACAGTTTCAAGGATTGAGAATATTTCATTGTATGTATGATCAATATATTCAAATGAGGATAAATGATGGCGCTCCGTAAACGCAACTCGATATTCGATATAAATGATTAGTGGTATTCAACACTTACCGCTATTTGATCTACCAAAAACCTGAGCGACCATTACTTGTGTCCGAGTGAGTTCAATATTCGTCATAAACGTATGTCAAGTTACTTGTTAGGTTGAACATGGTTAGGTTAGGTTCATGTGTAGTCAGCACTTCTTTTAGACCTCATAACGAATCTGGTTGAAAGAGCTCTGATAAATGACCTCATATAGAGATCTATACTTCGACTTTGGAATATTGACTTCTAAAAGACTTCGAAAAGAACACTATCATGAGACTCTTTTTCCTGTCTTGAGCAAGAGCTCTTACAAGAACTCTTATAGACAGGTGTGTTGACTGGGATATATATGTATAACCGCAATATATAGCCGCATAATATAGCCGCAATAATAAAACTCTGAATATGACATCATATGCGAATGATGATGTCAAACAGTGTTTCGATTTAAAAGCCCTCTACTCTATCGTCTGGTTGCTTTAATTTACACGTCCATGAATATACTAACCTTGGCTCACTTTTTTGAACGATTAACCTCCTAATGAATTTCTTCACTTCACACAAATCGGTGAACCTCATACGAATCGGAGAACTCTCCGCACTTTCCACTGAAACATAATGAGACTACAAATATCTTATATGCTGCTTTATTTATCTACGAAAAAGCCCTCTACTCAAAAGCCCTCGATAGACTAACCTTGGCTTACTTTTTTGAACGAATAACCTCCTGATGAATTTGACTCGTTGAACTTGAACGGTACTGGAAGATCTCTTCGCAGACGGCTTTTGAAAGTCAGATAACTTTTCATAAACCCGCACGAATCTGAGAACTATATATCGGCAACGAAAAAGACAGCTTTTGAAAGTTTGACAGCTTCCGACTGTCTTCAGGGCGCAGAACCCAGCATCGGGTCGCGAGCCAATCGGCACGTCGGAAAAGCGCTTACGTCCGAAGTCGGCAAACCATCTCGAACTTCGATAAAACGATTCGATCCTCACATGCGCTTTTTGATATTTTGACTAGAGAAGCCCGACGCGCGCTTCGCTCGCGGTTATCCTTCATCAGATCAACCAGCAAACGACACACTCGAAGCCACAGGCGAATTATGAATTTCTATAATGAGTCGAGACTAATTATTTCACTTCTTTGACCATCAACTTTTCTACGTACGGAGCTCTTTTACCAAGTCAGTTCTCACCTATTCCCCAGTATTATCCTTTCTATTTTTCCTCGCTCTTCTTTCTCCTTCCTCGTCTCTTCTTCCTCATCTCTTCATTCCTCCTCTGTTCTTCTCCGTACATCCTACCTCGTTTGTGTACTGGTTCTCTGGTGCACTATTAGCCGTCTCTATCTTTTCTTCCAGCCCAAACTTTGCTTTCTGTATCTCTTTTCCCTGACATTCCAGTCTCTTTTCTGCTCCTGCTCGCCATTCAGCTTTCTCTTTTCTTGTTTACCTTCCATATCTCTCTTTGCCTCTTCTTACGCCGTTCCGTTCCTGATTCTCTCTGCTTCCTTCCTTGCTAACACTCTCCGCTCTTCTGCTTCCAGTCCTTCCGCCTCCATACTCAGTTCCGCCTTTCTCCGCTTCGCTCCACAATCCCACGTCCCTTTTTCTCCACGCTATTTTTGCTGTTTTCTTCTCTTCCTTTTTTCTGGCTTCTTCGTCCTCTCTTGCCGATGCTTTCTCTTCATCTAGGCACTCAGCCAGCACTACCAGGTCCCGTCCATATTCACCCCATCTCCCTCCTCTACCTTCCTTCCTGGCTCCTTTCCTATCCACTCTTCTACCCTTCCGTTGTCTCCGTTTTCTTTTCTACTCACATCTCTCGATACCACATTCTTTACCTTTAATTTTTCTTTCCTCACGTCCTGTTGTCATTCTTTGCTTCTCTCTCTCGTTTGCCTTTTTCCCCTGTTGCTTTAAAATCTTCTGTGGCACTGCATCTTCGACCTCCCCGAGTCGTCTGTCGAAGTCGACAACTATTCTGGACTTAATTACCAGCTTGATATCAAACTTTGTTTTGATTTCCATACAATTCTTGATCCATGCAAAAGCCCTCTACTCTATCGACTGGTTGCCGTAATTGGTTGCTCAAGTTATAAACAAACATATGATTCAATGAGGGAGGATGCTTTTGACATAAATCGTTTGTAAAGAAATCATTTCTACGTATTTCGCTTTTACAGTAGATAATTTCAGCAAAGTTCGAATCGACGGAGTTCGTTTTTACAGAATTCATTTTTGGTAGTCCGTTTCTATACAGAGTTCGTTTCTGAAAGTTCGGTTCTACAAGATGTGATTCTGAAAGATCGATTTTATGTACAATCTGAGGTGTTCTGTCGCCCTAAAAAGATCTTCGTTCCAGGGTTTCTTGGCCTCAGAATATTTTGGCTGTGGATTTCTTGAATAGAAGTCATTTTTACGAGGTGATGTTATAGGGTGGAGAACGATCTTTCGCGCACCTATTTTGTGGAGACGAAATTCCGGAATTGATTTCTGTAGGATCGAACATCAGAACGGAACTCTTTTAAATCGATTTCTGTATGAACAACACCGCCCTAACTAATTTTGCAGAACTTTGCAGAAATAATATACTGTAAAAATGAACTCTTTAGAAACAAACTTTGTAGAAACGATTTCTGTATAAACGATGTGCTCCCTTACTAACCGCGGCTCACTTTTTTGACGTTCCTCCTTCACTCTGCACGAATCGGACAACTTTTTTTCAACGTTCCTTCACTTCACACGAATCGGAGAATCCTCCACACCTTATACGATTTTCTTCAATAGCTTGCAACGACATCGGAAGATCTTTCCACAGACGGCTTTTGACAATTTCTACGCTGCACACCCAAGCATCGAGCGAAATTCTTCTGTGATAAAATCCTCTTAGTATGATATGATATTGAAAAACTTTTCTTTCATGTACTTGGCGCGAGACTACCGAGTCTCTTGATATGCTCATGATGATGTCAAACTATTCTTCCTCAATTGATTTGTTTTGCTGCCTCAATTTATAAACAAACATTACCATTTCATCCTAACCTTAGTCGGCTCACTTTTTTTCTCACTTCTTTGAATCATTAACCTCCTAACAAATTTCTTCACTTCGCATGAAACGGTGGACTTCACACGAATCGGATGAAACTCTTTCTGTTAATTAACCTTCTAATGAATTTCGTCATTTCACACTAATCGGTGAACCTCATACGAATCGGAGAACTCTCCTCACTTTCCACTGAAACATAATAAAACTATAAATATGTTATATGCTGCTACGATATACTAACCTTGAGTCACGGTTTTTTTTAATAATGTGCATGAATCGGAGAATTCGGATAATTTTTAATAAACTTGCATGAATCGTTAAGCTTTAACGGGCTTTTCCTTCTCCGCAGACCTTCTATCGGCAACGAAAGAGACAGCTTTTTACAGTTTGACAGTTTCCGACTGTTTTCATGGCGCACAAGATACTTATTTTGCAGCAATTATTCTGCAGACTTATCAAATCGATATGCCTACATTTTAGTATCACAGGAAGTAAGATTTAAAACCGTAAAATGGAACTTATGTATATCAAGAGCAATCAACTTTTGAAGTGTTGTGTCACGAAATATTTAACAGCACACTAAACATTTTTAGCACGTATATTCTGCAGGTGGTAAGATTCATTGAATAGTTAAACATATAAACTATGCGTACGTCATCACGATATAGATAAATTGTGTTTTTTGAATGTTATGCTCTTTGTTTGGAACCATTTTATTCTCTACATTTTATGCTACACGGAAGGTTCAAACCATTTTCAACATTTCAGGTTCCACTCGATTCGTCAAGTATTGTCATGATATCCTGATTTTTGTTTCAGGAGTCGAACCAAACTATGATCCCATCTACGGTGAGTTGAAGATACAGAGATTTTCGATAATCACGGATATTCATTTGTGGTTCGAATTTAGCTCAAGCGAATCGAGCACCGCGGAATGACGACTCAATCACACTTATCTTTGCTTAAATTTCAGCTGCCGTGGCAAAGGTCAACGCCCAACTGTCAGACCTTGCGGATGATGTTAGACGGATCGCCCCCGGTAAGTTCAAAACAATGTCACCCAATGAAGATATTCAAGTCATAGCTACTAAGACATGCGTCAAATATTGACAAACTACAATAGTGTCATGATGTACCTATTTTATTTTCAGATCGCAGTTTACAGCTGAACGCAGACGCTGGTAAGTGACGAGTGGATACACTTACTTGACCAATTTATACGTCTACCAAAACGCTCAAATTATCTTTGTCTCTATTTTTATTTCAGATTCTGTTATTAAAATCAGAACCATTCTCAGAAGGACTGTAACTTCTATCGCAAACGGTAAAGGGGGTGAGTTGAAGACGACTTTACCCTTCAAAAATCGCGTGCCTAATGACATAAGGACGTAAGCGCCATTATACGACGTTTTGCTGTTTACAATGGCATAAAGTCGTATAATTTTTTTTTTTCACGCCAATCGCTCTGAAAACGTTCGAAACGTATAGATCAATTGAAATTACGAGATCGAAAAATGTAAGTGCAAAAGGTCGTTGGGCGGATACGACCTGCTTTTAACTGCGATTTTTATTATAGAACTTTTCGAAACGACGTCGATTTCGATTTTTCTTTGCGTGTCACGAGTTTTTACAACTATTTGGAAAAATCATTAAAAATTATGAAAAAGAATGTCGCTCACGACATTTTGCCTTTACGTTGTTTTTTATTTTTCCTTAAAAATTGTAATGAAAGAACGACGTATCCGCCAAACTTACGACCTTTTGCACTTACATTTTTCGATCTCGTAATTTCAATTGATCTATACGTTTTGGCCGTTTTCAGAGAGAATGGGGTGAAAAGAAAAATTATACGACCTTTTGCCACCAAAATCGCGTTTTTGGCGCTTACGACCTTATGCCATTAGACACGCGAAATGTTTTTGTGATCTACTGTTCGCTTCACATGTCAGGGTGAAGTCGAGGAATTGTTTCAATTCATTCCGATCAAATTTTATCGTAGATCGATCGAGATTTCTATTTCAATTCTTCATATTTCATTACTTTTCTCTCATTGCAGTTATATCATGCGTCAATTGGTGAATTTCCACTATGTCATGATACACATATTTTATTTTCAGGAACCGAATCAGCAATGGCTGCCAAATTCGCGGGTAAGTGACACTCATTCGAAAAAGACATCAAGCCTAGCTTGTCTTTCATCCAGCTGTTGTTAGAACTGAGCGAGAGTCGAAGACGACTTGATCATAACCTCTGTGTATTCCAATTTCAGATTTACTCGACACAGAAAAACGCAAAGTCATAACCCATTTGGAATATCGTAGAGCGGGAGCCGGAAGTGAGTTGAAGACGATTGTGCCCATCTAGAATATCGCGCATCAAGCACTTGAAAATTGTCTTGAGTATTGAGGTATCTTTTAATTTCCAGATACCAGCACTGAGATCACAGCTGCTGTGACCAGAATAACTCATTCATTCAACGTAATAAAGATCCGAATCGATGGGATTTTGAATGCTGCTTTCAAGTATGCCAAAAGTAAGTTGAATACAATCGTACCATTAGAAATATAATTGTCATACTGAGATCTATCGTTTGCTACAAACCAAATTTCAATTAGGCTTTCATAAATTGATCTATTTCCTTAGCCTCCAGTTAGGCAAACGTATTTGATATTCAACATTCGATCCCTGATTTCAATTGCACCACCAGTTTAGTACTACGATCTTATTGTGACTTTTTATACTATTTCATCCATCAACTAAAATATGATGATTTCTTAAATTATTTTTTCAAAGTGTTCTGGTAATTGCCATTGCATCGTAATTTCACTTTCTCAGGTCATTCATCATCATAAATCCCATGCAGCGGAAGAGACTATTGGTGAGTGTCGTGGACAGTATCACCTTATACGCAGATGCTGAATATATTAATCTACGAATTTTGGTGAATCAATTCGCAGGCCACTTCTTAGCAGCTATCGCGAAGCGGAATATTCGGGACCGCTTGTGCTAATCTGAAGAACTTTTTGTGGAAGAACGGAAATCATTTGCTGTACGAAAGACTACCACTTTCTTCCGGTATGTCTTCCAATTGATTACTGAATATGTATATACCAGTGACAATAATTCAAAGCTGCATAAGATTGTGACAGCAATAAAAATCAATTTCGAAAATATTAGTTTGCAGTATCGTATAAATTTTCTATTTCCTAACACAGATTCCGAATCCAAAAAAATAAAATTCAGAGGCCTTCATAAAAACGATTACTTTTTCCTTGCGACTCACGTGACATGTGAAAAGGTTTTTTATTTGCAACACCTGCATGAAAAGTTTGATCCCGTTCGGACCGCTGAACCGATTTGGATGAAATTTGCAAGGCATACTGTTCTTATGCCTGTCCTGGTCCCGGCAAGTGAGTGCCATCTCCAACCGCGCTCGTTGTACACTACGTCAACTCTCTGCATCGCGTTCCCTGCTCTCTCGATCGCTGCGCAAGCGACTTGTTGAATCGCTTATTTTTCCTTTTTTCGACTATTGCTGTGTGGTCTTCAATGACGTCTCCGAAACGGAAAATTCGCGCTTGCAACGGTTGCTCAATTCTTGCGTACGCTTTGTCAGTGGTGCCGCCCGCGATGAGCACATTACTCCTTACCGTCGGGAACTCGGTTGGCTCTCTGCTCGGGACCGTAGATCTTTCTTCCTCGGCTCTCTGCTCTTCTCTGTTCTTCGGAAGTCCACCCCACAGTATTTACGAACTCTCTTTGTAGATCGGGATGTCTCTGCGCCGGGCTCCGCCAGATTGGCAAGGAGTGAATTTGTTTTGCCGCGTTTTTCGACCACTGCCTACGAACGATCCTTCTCCGTTGCGGGTCTTCGTTTTTGGGATTCGCTTCCTGCCTCTTTGCGCGAGGCCCCCCTCTCTCTATACCTTTAAGTCGGCACTGCGTCGCCATCTCGTAGCGGCTGAGCGGGCGGGCCGGAACGGGTAACTTGCCCATTTTCTTTTTTTTGATTTTTTGATATTTCTTATTATTTTTCTCTTATTTTCTAGAACCGTTCAGGTTTACCTGATTTTATCTAATTTGACCACTGTGTCGCTCCCTGTGTTTTATCTTTATTTCATTGTATCTGTATTGCCTATCTGTGTTTCACCTTGTATTTGATAGCTTATGTCTTGCTCACCAGCGTTTAATTCCAATTTTAATTTTAATTTCAACTTTCTATTTCTTCATCTGTCTTGCTTGCTTCTGTTTCATTTTTACTTTACTATCATTATTATCTCTAAGCTATTTCTTTCTCTCGCTACAATCTTTTACATGTACTCTTCTGCTCATTATTGTATTCCCCTTTGTCCCACATCGACATGGACATAATAAACATTATTACATTACATTATCACATTACATTACATTACATTATGCCGAGGCTGTGCCAATAAAGTTTCCAAACGTCGCTCGCTAACCGTGTTTCAATACAAAATACCGTGAGGAATATTACGATACAGATAATTAGTCACTGATTATCCGGAAATAGTGATTCAAAAACCGAAAGACGTTCGGAATGATATCCATGGTTAAAGACATGACATGATTTGTCCGCTCACAATTAAGTCACCTTATGGCATCAACGGGCCTTCGATAATCTGTCGGATTGACGTTTTGTGGGACGGGATAAGACGACACGACATTAATTTAGGAACGATTGCTTGTCTATTTATTATAAAACGTGTAACCAAAAAGTACAGCGTGAGGTACGTTGTAGGTACGTCGTGGGAACTAACTCATGGCGTCCCCGCGTCTCTTATGGGGACGTGGTTGCTTGGTCGGACGCCTGATGGCGCCACTGCCTTGACTAGCGCCCAAGGTTGTCGGGACACGTCCTAGTCCCAACATAATCTTCAGTCATTTCGTATCTAGAAATGGTATAGAGGACATTTCAATGAAGGGATTCGCTTACCCCGATTGTCGAGTCTGATTCACATTGTATTGGCGCAAGTACTCGAATCGTTAATTCGTGATCACTTCTGAATATTTAATAAACTTTTATCATCGCCTATACCCTATTCATATAGTTGTGCATCGTGGACTACGAAGACCTAAGCTCAAATATTATTTTGTTCAGAGGTGAATGCCTAATTGGCGTTCACATCATCTGATTTTAACAAAAATTTCTTGACGTTTATCGTTCTTTGTCACATTTTGTGCATTTTTTTTTTCACTTGCATACCCTCAAAATCCGAAGAGAGATTTCAATAATTCAGAAAATCAACCGAATGACGCACATTATCTTGAAAATCGGAGAAACACATTTTCTTAATAATCATACTAGTTTTTCCAATAAATATTTCACACCGTATGGAGGATGATATGACTCATAGGTTCTATGAGTTCCATTGATGCTGAAGCATCGCTTCATACTGAAGAAAATATATTTTACAAGTGACTGTATGGAATCCGTCAATTTCTGTATTGGTTTCAACAGTTTTGGCACTTTTGAGCATCTCTTGAAGAGACCGTTCAGAAGATTATCGGTTCAATTTGCTCTATCCTCAAATTTCCCACTCTTCGTAATTTCCAAGTTCCTAAGTTAGTGTCATCCCTTCTAACGTCAAGATCACTTTGCCAATAGATTTTACAATTTCATGTCATACTTCATTGCAATTTATAGGCATCATGGGGCTCCCGCCTGATATCCTCACATAACTTAGTCCATGAAACAAAAGCTCCGTAGCAAATATGATCGAAAACTTACTTCACTTTTTATAGCCACGTCCCACGAGCAGAACACCAACATTGTGAAATATATTCGTGATAAGAATAAAATGAATATCACTCAAGTTCTCTTTATTGCATCATTTATTCACTTTGATAACGCTTTTTTTTTGACAATTCAACAGATTTCGAAATGCCGTTGCCCCATGGCCTTCGTAATTATAATTCACTGCCTGAAAAAAATCCACATTATAAAGGCTATGGGGCAACGGAATTTCTAAATCTGTTGAATTGTAAAAATAATAATAATAATAATAATAATAATAATAATACTAATTTAAAAAAAGTTTGATGAGTCCCTTGTTTTGTGAAGTTCAAATGGTTTCTGGAGGAAAAGGAAATAAACAGGACAGGGGACAATCGGGATACGTGATACTACTTTTATGCATCTGCCCCATTGTTGAAGCAATCGTTGCGTTACCATAATTAGACGTTTTCATAATTTTGAACCGGTCCTTGACGTTCTCCG
The DNA here is from genome assembly GCA_018257835.1 of Euura lappo. Classification (NCBI taxonomy): domain Eukaryota; kingdom Metazoa; phylum Arthropoda; class Insecta; order Hymenoptera; family Tenthredinidae; genus Euura; species Euura lappo. Next base: position 178,631 of record JAEUYN010001884.1, read on the forward strand.
CACGATCCGCACGATTATATTTACGCGCCACACCATCTCTAGGGCGCTTCGGAAATATAGCGAACGCAGCGCTACGTCTGTCTCTACGGTCAACGGGCGAAACGCCCAATATGGCCGCGACCACCAGTTGACATCGACAATTATCATTTTATGCAGAATACCATATCCTGTCTCTATTAGTGCATGAAATAAAGAAGTTTTGCAATATAAATCTTCGGAATTCAATATAGAATTGCGCTCACCAATTCTTTTTCGCGTTCGTGACGCGTAGGCCTTGATATCAGTAAAAACAAGTGAAAACCGGGTACGGTAGGTAAAGCCTGACTCCAAAATGCTCTTAAGGATGTAGTTCGGTTGAGAAACTATTTTCTGTAATTGATACTGTACTGATGCCAACTTTTTCTCACAAGTTTTTACATTCAAAACTAAGAAGAAGAACCACAATATGTAATCCATAGAAGCCGAAAATTCGGAATTGGTACTGGCGATGAAGAACTTGAGTCACAGGAATCTATTTTTTTGTCAATATCAGAATAGAACGAAGAGTAGATTCACGCGAGGAATTTGTTGTACAGTAAAACAGTTCTCAAAAATGAAGTTTGAAACAATCATTTCTCCCAAAGAGGCACTTTTTTCGTCGTTTTTTTTTTTGTTATTTTTTCATACATTACATCATTCATCAAAAATCGAAATTTTATCACAGCATTCATGTCCTTTTGTATTGAATTTTCAAATTCAGGAATACGTTTTCGAGTCAAAAATATGGTTGTACACCGAAACGGACAGCTTTAATGGGGTGCTCTACGCGATTTTTACCACGAAAATTATTTTGTCGAATATCTTCTAAACGGAGGTTCCAAACGGACTCTCCTTTGGAAATCCGATGATTCATGAGCGCCAGATTCGATTGAACTGATGAGAGTCATCGAAATTGAAAAAAAAAAAATGATTTGTTATACATCGTAAGAGGTGGGGGCGTCACTTATTTCCATTGATAGCTAAGTCTACGCGCCTCAATCGCAAAAAACAGCTTCTTGACGGATTGCCGCGTGCCATGCCGGACACAAATATACCAAAACATCGTGGTTTTGGACAAAAACAAAGACGTGCTTTGTGTCCTACGAAAATGTGTTGTAACGTCCCAAATCGCCTTCACCGGCTAGCTGGGGATCCTTCCCTTGGGTGACAATTTTGGGGGTTACTCTATGTAGAGGTATTGGGTAGTAGGTGTAAGGGCACGAGGTTGTGGTTGGAATTCGAAATGCACGTGAACAGCCGTTGACTGGGTACAGACAACTATAACCGCACATGCACTCGAGGGATTGGGTGTTTGAGATCCCTGAGGATCAGCTGTTGCCACGCACTGGGCAACGATAGCCGCTCAAGCACTCGAAGGAGGTTGGTGTTCGTATTTCATGAGGAACAGCCGTTGACACGTACTGGACAACAATAGCCGCTCACGAAAACGAAGGATTGGGTGATTTCGGAACCCACGAGGATCAGCTGTTACCACGCAACGGATAACGATAGCCGCTCGCGGACCCGGGGAATGGTTGGATAGGGTCTGGTGACGATGATTAATCCACAATTAGTTATTCAGGAACACAATAACTTTTATTTCACACGTTTATATACACAGATTGCGTTCGTCGAGGATGTAATCGAGAATAGGATTATTAATTCAAGATGATAATAAACTTGAATAGAAAAGAAAGAGATTTGTTTGTTTATGAAGAAATAGTGTCGCAGGTTGGTTATTCGAGCCAACCAAGTTAAACCACGCGTTTGGAGATTTTATAAAAATCTAAGAAAACCAATCGTTAAGACTTATTTGAAAGTCTGAGTAAACCAATGTTAAAGACTTATTTGAAAGTCGGAGTAAACCAATGTTAGAGACTTATTTGAAAGTCGGAGAAAACCAAATGTTAGAGTTTTATTTGAAATCAGAGAAAAGAGCTTTGGGTGACCACTAGTTTTCGCACAGAAGGTGCTATACCGACTGGCTTGTCGTGTCCAGTGGGCCGCTGTTTATACATAGGCGATAGCGCGGAGGCCTGGAATGTTCTATAATGTTCTTTGAGTGCCGCGCTACTCAAGAGTTCTTCTAGAACGTTCCATGGTGTTCTATCTTGTCTAGCGGCCGAACTAATTGTTTTTATTAAATATGTTATATAACAACTTTAGTTCTAATTACATGTAACTAGTGTTTCTCGCAAATAAATAAACGTTAGTAATATTTTTGGTTATATGCATATAATACGTCATAACGTGAGCTTCCAGAACGTTCTATCGTGTTCTATGCTCACTTACGCTAGACGGATACTTCTACACTCTTTGGTAGTTCGCTTCTGAGACACATTTAATAATTGAACAAAGGAAATCTACGTTTCTGTCAGACGACTGTTTTGGGCGTCGTAGTGTCAATTTGGCGATAGTCAAACAGCTGGGATCATGGTGGGTCATGGTGAACCATGGACGGCAAAGAGTCTTCGGCAGCGGCCGAAAGATGGCGTCCTCCGCGTATCCCTAGGCCCGCGTCGGTAAGTACGCTATCCGCCTAGTGTCGGACTTATCTCACCGATCCAGCGATCGAAGCAGCCGGCTGTCAGTGACAAAAGCACGTGGAATGTGCCTAATTGTCTCGGAATTTCCAAAGAATGTTGTTACGATTGTGAAAAGACACAGAACACGAACGGGCAACATCAACAGTTTATCGGTAAGTGCTATAATAATGATACTAATGATAATAATGATAACTAGTATGAAGGGAAGGATCTTATCGGCACCACACTCAAATTTTAACTTTGCAGGCAAAGTCGTGTACTCAAATATTGTTACCCGTGTGACAATTCGCCACCTCGACGATAACATATAGTATATCATCATACACTTGTTTGTTTGCAAATTAATCAACAAACAAAGTGGAAATTAGGTGTTAGTTAGTTATAGTCTCAAGCCTCATGCGGTTTAATTGAAATTTTTGATCAGAAAAATTTTACTGCGACGGCCGGGAATCGAACCCGGGTGTCCCGCTGCCTATCCGGGGACTTACACCACGAGACCACCATGCTCGCCCGCAAATTCTTCTGATCATTGACTCTATCAGTGCGCTTCTTGTAATTGAAGGGAAGGATCTTATCGGCACCACACTCGAGGTGGCGAATTGTCACACGGGTAACAATATTTGAGTACACGACTTTGCCTGCAAAGTTAAAATTTGAGTGTGGTGCCGATAAGATCCTTCCCTTCAATTACAAGAAGCGCACTGATAGAGTCAATGATCAGAAGAATTTGCGGGCGAGCATGGTGGTCTCGTGGTGTAAGTCCCCGGATAGGCAGCGGGAGACCCGGGTTCGATTCCCGGCCGTCGCAGTAAAATTTTTCTGATCAAAAATTTCGATAACTAGTATGTATTAGATAATCATCGTTAAGTGCTATAATAATGATACTAATAATAATAATGATAATAATGATAATAATGATGATGATAATATGATAATAATGATAATAATAATAATAATAATAATAATAATAATAATAATAATAATAATAATAATAATAATAATAATTTATTGGTCATTTCCAATACAGAGGAAGAGAAAGGTATAACGAGATAGGCATAGACAATAGTAATCAAAAAACAAAAAACAAGATAACATAGTAGAGCAACAATAAGGAGAAGACCAGGCCCAGATCAGAGGTAAGATGAAATTATGCTAAAATAAGTGATGGTAAAACGAATAAGAGATAGTGAATCTAAATGAAAACACAAAAACAAACAAGAACGATTTAATCAACGATAATATTATTATTATTACCGTCATTGTTATTGTTATTGTCATCGTCACTGTCATTATCATTATTATTATTTTTATCATTGTTATTATTATTATTATTATTATTATTATTATTATTATCATTATTATCATTATTATTATTATTAATATCATTATTATTATTATTATCATTATCATTATTATCATTATTATTATTATTATTATTATTATTATTATAGCACTTACCGATGAACTGTTGATGTTGCCCGTTCGTGTTCTGTGCCTTTTCACAATCATAACAACATTCTTTGGAAATTCCGAGACAATTAGGCACATCCCACGTGCTTTTGTCACTGACAGCCGGCTGCGTCGATCGCTGGATCGGTGAGATCAGTCCGACACTAGGCGAATAGCGTACTTACCGCACTAGCGTACTCACCATGATCCCAGCTGTTTGACTATCGCCATATTGACACATTTTCGTAGGACACAAACCACGTCTTTGTTTTTGCACAAAACCACGATGTTTTGGTATATTTGTGTCCGGCATGGCACGCGGCAATCCGCCAAGAAGCTGCTTTTTGCGATTGAGGCGCGTAGACTTAGCTATCAATGGAAATAGTTGACGCCCCCACCTCTTACGATGTATAACAAATCATTTTTTTTTTTTCAATTTCGATGACTCTCATCAGTTCAATCGAATCTGGCGCTCATGAATCATCGGATTCCCAAAGGACAGTCCGTTTGGAAGCCCCGTTTAGAAGATATTCGAGAAAATAATTTTCCCGGTAAAAATCGAGTAGAGCACCCCCTTAAGAGCATGCTACAGTCATTTTTTACTCTTCTTTACCGACCGTACCCGGTTTTCACTTGTTTTCACTGATAGCAAAGCCTACGCGTCACGAGCGCGGAAAAGGAACCAACAGCGCAATTCTAGATGGAATTCCAAAAATATATATCGGAAAACTTCTTTGTTTCATGCAACAATGAAGACGTATTCTTGAAAACTGCACAAAATGATAATTGTCGATGTCAAGCGGTGGTCGCAGCCATGATGCACCGGCGAAACTCACAATCACCGCTTGACATCGACAATTACCATTTTGTGCAGTTTTCAAGAATACCTCTTCATTGTTGCATGAAACAAAGAAGTTTTCTGATATACATATATCTTCGGAATTCCATCTAGAATTGCGCTGTTGGTTCCTTTTCCGCGCTCGTGACGCGTAGGCTTTGCTATCAGTGAAAACAAGTGAAAACCGGGTACGGTCGGTAAAGAAGAGTAAAAAATAACTGTAGCATGCTCTTAATCAAACAAACTGTGAATCTGTTACACCGGATGGCATTTCAAGACTACTATGTACATATTTGAGAGACGATTAGTTCTTCGTCGTAACCTAAAAAGGCATTTTTTCTAAACCCATGTCACTAAATTGGACCCACTCAAGAGAACAGAGTTCTGATTGAATTTACATTATTCACTGTTAAATTTGTGGAAATATAAAGACATTTCTCCATATTCAGCTAGGGCCTATCGGGTAAGGTAGGGTATTGAAGAGAACCCAAAATTTTGCTTGTTATTGGTTTTTTTATTGGAATGTGTTCACTGCAGAATGATATTTTGTGTCGGGAATACTCGAGGTAATACTATACATATCGTGGAGTTTTACATCTATTACATCTATAATTATATTTTCACTGGAGATGTCGTACCACCACCCTAATAATTATAACAACCAATCCAAATAAATTAAATTTTTTTTTTTCAACAACATCTTTTCTATATGGGGTTCATGCATGAATCGAAGATCAAAGTCTTCAATATTTCTTCAACTACAGCGGTAGAAGCTACTGCCGGAATAAGCTTATCAAAATTGTTTCATTTTGTGAATGAAGAATATTTCATTCCTTGATTGAAGGATATTTTAAGTTTTAAGGAGATATAAATAACTCATAATTCGAGTGACACAATCGTTTTTCGGTTGAAATGATTCAAATCGATGAACATAATTCTACTTGACTTGTTTATTTGAAACACATTTTCCGATTTGAATTTTTTGTCTAATCCAACCTAAATGTTCCTAATGCAATGAATTCAATTTTTCTCTTTTAATAATCCTCATTAATTCACCTCAGTTCAACGTGAGTATATCTGAACCTTCTTATTAGGGTTTCGTATTTCCTGTTAATTAATCAATTTAAATCAACTTCAATCGCCTCAATTCGTTTAATTCAATTTTCTCCCAAAAGAGCTCTACAATTTACTCGAATTCAAGTCGATATTTAACAATTTCCATCCACTTTTAATATTTTCTGTTAATCAAAACCCATTCACGATCATACGCAGCTCCAATTAATCAATTCGAATTAATTCTCATTTATTGAGTCAATTCTTAGTTAATCCTCAGTCAATTCCGATTATCCTAATTACTCCAATAACTCAAGATTCGAGTGACCTAATAATTCTGTGAGTTGGAGTGGCCACCGGTCATAATTCCGAAGGACCTCAATGTTCAGAAATTCGCGGAACGAATCATAGATTTTTTTTACCTATTGCAGTGAAAGAATTATAATCATCGATATTACTGTCAAAACGAGAGAAATAAGATAGTTCACATTTTGTATATAAAAAAGCCTAAGAAATTGAAAAAAAAAAGAAGACACATTTGATATTCTTCACCTCGCAGCTTTTCCCCAATATGAGAATTTATTTTCAATATAAATCAGGTTTCGAGCTTTTTTAATCAATAAATCAATTGAATTCAATTTCACTTGCTTCTCTTCCTGCAATTTGATTTTTTCCCCATAATACTCGTTAATTTACTCGAATTCAAATTGATATTTGTACATTTTAATCCATGCAGTTTCTATATTTCCTGCTAACTAAAACCAATTCATGGTCTTTTTTGTGAGCTATACTTAATCGATTTGAATCATTCTCAGTCATGCAGTATCAATTAACAATCAATTCTCACTTAATCCCCCTGATTCTAGTTTTCCGTCGATGATTCAGTTATTTTTCTGAAATTTTCACCCCAGGGTGAAATTCACGCTGGAGACGACGTACTTTTTGCTTTCCGAGCAGTGCATTTTACTCTTAAAACGGTGATTTTTACTAAATTCAGAGTAAATTCGGAATTTACCTATGTTTCACAGTGAAACGTACTGCTTGCGGAGCATTTTCTACTTTATTCTTCTCTCAGTCTACATACATATATACATTTATTTACTGCCGGACATTGCATTAAATTTGCTATACATTTTTGCCCTTATAATCAGCCTATAACTAAATAACGTAACATTTGTTTGCAGTGGTCGAAGGCTACATGAGCGCATACTTCAGCTCACTCACTACCGGCAGCGGTGGCTGTTCCTATGCGACCGGTGCAATATCCGATGGGCAGTACAAATTACGGGTGCAGGTTGCGAATTTCATCCCGTTGAAAGAAATTACGTCGGGCCCTAATATACGAATCAAGGGAGTTTTTAAAGAAAATAAATGTTTGTAATTTTTATTCATTCTTCTGCCTCACTATTCGATTCATATAATTTTCACTAATATCTTTTTGTTACAGTTGGAACTATACAAGACGTCACGTCAATCGCGAAGATATCAGATGACAAATTGGATACTGTTCAATTCGAAGAATTGCTTCAGGGCACCACTGCCCGAGTCTAAATCGAAAACCTATGTAAGGCCTACCCGTGGAAGAAATGGAAATATCTGCCTCTTTTAGGGCTTAATTAGGCTCCTAGAACCTATTTTATGTCTAATAGTGGGCAGATATTTCCATTTCTTCCACGCTTAGGCCTAAAATAGGTTTTTGAGGATTTCGATTTCGACTTGGGTGAAGATCCTCCCTCCAGTTTAAAACTCCTATCACATGCATGCATGCAATAGGAGTTTTAGGCTGTTCTAACTAAGGGGGTACATGGATTTTAAATTTTTTCCTTTCAATGAAGAAAGAATCATTTTATTGTAACTTTTGTGGCATAAGAAAGAGCAACATTCGAACAATATTTTACAAAATTTTCATTCAAAAATTTTGAAAATCCAGCCGTTAGGACCTGGTTTCCGGAAAATTTCATGAAATATTGTTCGAATGTTGCTCTTTTATATGCTCCAAAGTTACTATCGAATGATTCTGTTTTAATTGAGAAAAAATAATAATTATATGTGATCAGAGAGGAATAAAAATAGTCATAAAATTTATACTTACACGGAGCGTTGTCGATAGTTATATTTTGTGAAAAATAATAAAAAAATTTCATGAAATATTGTTTGAATGTTGCTCTCTCATATGCCCCAAAGTTACTATCTATATATATCTACATATTGAAGTACGAAAATGCGGATGTCTGCAGTTTCCATTTCTACCCCCAGGGGCCGCCACATGCGGCTACGTGCCTCAGATCGCACCACGCGGGCCACGCGCCCCAGGTCGACACCTCCGTGCGAGTTTCTTTGTTTTGTTGCACCACTGTTTTTTTGGATATTATTATATTACTAGGGGCTCCGCCCCTCCGCGCTTCGCGCGGCAACCCCACTCGGCGCTACGCGCCTCGCGCTCGCTGTTGAGCGCTGCGCGCCTCACTTTTCCTAGGAATGGCTGGCCTAACTTTTTCTAACCTTCAGTGGCTGTTCTAACCTTTTCTAACCCTTTTTGAAATACTCACTTATTTCTTTTTTCCGGCACAGGCATGAACAAGTCACTTTTCGACGCCTGTTTTCGGCCCATACAGTGGCTCTTTTTATGGCTAGCCGAAAAAAATTTTTTTTGAGTATGGCGCGATAGACCTGGACATCCACTTGGACAGCCAGAACTACGGCGCGATAGACATAGACACCCAGAACTATGGCACGATAGACCTGGAGACCGAAAACTATGGCGCGGTAGACCTGGACATCCAGAACTATGGCGCGATAGACCTGGACATTCAGAACTACGGCGCGATAGACCTGGACACCCAGAACTATGGCGCGGTAGACCCAGCCAGAACTATGGCACGATAAACCTCGAGACCAAAAACTATGGCACGGTAGACCTGGAGACTGTGTCCAGGTCTATTGCCCAAGTTATCGCGCCCTATGTATATCAGTGGGCCGGCGCGGGCCGGCGCTTCGTGCCTCCTTGGTTACAAGGTAAACCAATCATAACTTGTCTACACCGGAATGATCTGTAAACCAATCAGAACCTGTCTCTACCGGTTGTAAACCAATCAGGAGAGCCGTTGCTACGACGACCGTATCTACGACGAAAATAATAGACGAAAAATTTAGACGAAAATAACAGGATCACGATTTTATTATACAGGGTGGTTTGGAATGCTCCCACTTTGAGGTCATCAGCGGGTTCCTCGACGCAAAATAAGACGAAAATCATTCATGCAATTTTTTTGTTAGAGCCATGGTTTCCAAGTAATAGCCGATCAGAGTCCGCCAATCCTAGCGCAGATCAGCGACCGGCTCAGGGCCGTCGCACAGTGGCTCGAAATCGTTAAAAACCGACCGAAACTACAAAAAAGACGAAAATTGTGACAAAAAGTTTTCGGGGTCGCTGATTACGAATCTGGACTCAAAATTATCAAAAACAAGATGGCGGCCCCAATATGGCGGCCGGAGACGATCAAAAATCGTCAGATATACGTGAAACTCGATACTCGGGGGTTCGCAGGGTCTCTGATTACGAATCTGAACTCAAAATTATCAAAAACAAGATGGCGGCCCCAATATGGCGGTCGGAGACGATCAAAAATCGTCAGATATACGTGAAACTCGATACTCGGGGGTTTGCAGGGTCGCTGAATACGATTCTGAACTCAAAATTATCAGAAACAAAATGGCGGCCACAATATGGTGGCCTAAGATGCTCAAAAGTCGTCAGATTTGCAGACTTCCTAATAAGCTCTCTAGCACTCATATGATACCCCCGAAATATTTTTCCGATATTGTTCAATTAGATTTCGAGTTGAATGTACTAGCTTTCGTATTGTTGTATTTTTCACAATTTGTCGTTACATATACGAACACATGCTCATAATTGTATCATACGAAATATGAATTATTAGCATAAGCACGAAACTTCCAGAGTCGCTTAAAAATGACGCGATGCGGCGCGCCAGCCAGCCAGTGTCCGTATTATAAGACCAAAAAACTGCCGCACGCCAAGTCCTGAAAGCGCTCGTCAAAACTGTAATTCATCTTATCGCGAGGAAGGTACCGAGGGTGGCTAAAATTTTTTCGAATTCTTTCAGGTAATAGTATAAACTTGAGACCTAAACTCGTTTCATCACCTGATTTGGCGGTATACGTAACTTTGAGGTTAGTTAAGAACGAAAATCGTCAAAATTTACTGTCTTTGTTATGTTCAGCAATCTACATCAGCAATGATGTTCAGATCAAACAAACGTGACAAACATGTGATCTGAGGCTTTCTTATTTACTGGCCAAGGTGTGTATACATACTATTTTTCTGCTCGACGCAGCCGGAAAGCGGCAACTTCGTTTAGCGCAGCGGCCAGAAAGTTGCCACTTTCCGGCCGGAGGGCAGAAAAAAGTATGACCGATCTTTGCATTTTTCTGAACCGGTATTTGTGAATCAAAAAGAATGTGGTGAAATTAGGCTGTGCGAATAGCGTTTGAATTAAATTGGGAATTTGAGCTTTCTAATAATTCGAATCATCGAACAGTTTGAGTTTTCGAATAATTCGACACATTTGAAGTATTCGAATCGTTGAAATATCCTATCCTATCCTATTATTCGCGCTTTTCGAACTCCTCGATTTTTTTTTAGATTCGGACCTTGTAAAGATTGGAATCAACCGAATAAGTCGAGTACGTATTATTCGTGTTATTCGATCCGAATACCCAACATTTCAATATCATGTCAATAGAGCTCTATTTTTCCTCACACTCGGTTCAACTAATTTCTTCCTATATTCCAGGCAGGATACATATCCACAGTCGAACAACGAACAAATATGTACGAACAATTCGAGAGATAGAAATCCTCGTCTTGATTTTTATTTCGCAAGCAGGTGAGAGTGGAGCTAGCTTTGAAAACATTTAGGAATAATGGAATAAAGAGTTCAAAAGAGTTCGATAAGAATTCGAAAAAATTTTAGCCACCCTCGGTACCTTCCTCGCGATAAGATGAATTACAGTGTGGACGAGCGCTTCCCGGACTTGGCGTGCGGCAGTTTTTCGGTCTTATAATACGGACACTGGCTGGCGCGCCGCATCGCGTCATTTTCAAGCGACTCTGGAAGTTTCGTGCTTATGCTAATAATTCATATTTCGGATGATACAATGATGAGCATGTGTTCGTAGATGAAACGACAAATTGTAACAAATACCACAATACGAAAGCTAGTACAATCAACTCGAAATCTAATTGTACAATATCGGAAAAATATTTCGGGTATCATATGAGTGTTAGAGAACTCGTGTCGAATGTTGTGATTTTTATCTTTGATCAACGTTGTGTCGGTTTGTGGTGTTATTTCAGGATCTGGAGAAAAAAGTATGATGTTATTAGGAAGTCTGCAAATCTGACGACTTTTGAGCATCTTAGGCCACCATATTATGGCCGCCATTTTGTTTCTGATAATTTTGAGTTCAAATTCGTATTTAGCGACCCTGCAAGCCCCCGAGTATCGAGTTTCACGTATATCTGACGATTTTTGATCGTCTCCGGCCGCCATATTGGGGCCGCCATCTTGTTTTTGATAATTTTGAGTTCAGATTCGTAATCAGAGACCCTGCGAACCCCCGAGTATCGAGTTTCACGTATATCTGACGATTTTTGATCGTCTCCGGCCGCCATATTGGGGCCGCCATCTTGTTTTTGATAATTTTGAGTCCAGATTCGTAATCAGCGACCCCGAAAACTTTTTGTCACAATTTTCGTCTTTTTTGTAGTTTCGGTCGGTTTTTAACGATTTCGAGCCACTGTGCGACGGCCCTGAGCCGGTCGCTGATCTGCGCTAGGATTGGCGGACTCTGATCGGCTATTACTTGGAAACCATGGCTCTAACAAAAAAATTGCAGGAATGATTTTCGTCTTATTTTGCGTCGAGGAACCCGCTGATGACCTCAAAGTGGGAGCATTCCAAACCACCCTGTATAGATATACAGAGATCATACATTATTATAACAGTAAAGTACGTAATCGGATGTCCGTATGTCCAGAAAATTTCGCAATTCTGATGATACAGCAAAGAGGGTCCCTATTATTATTTTCAGCATATTATTACTATATTATTATATCATCATTATTATTTTCCTTATTAATATTATCATTATCAACATTTTTATTATTTGATTTGTGCGATAAAAATTCGTCATGTCTGATATAAATGCTAGTGTTTCGTTACTTTGCTGATATTTTCCGATATGATTATAAACAATTCGACATGCCGGCTATAAATCCCGATGTTTCGTTACTTTGCTGATATTTGCCGATATTATTATAAACAATTCGACATGCCGGCTATAAATCCCGATGTTTCGTTACTTTACTGATATTTTCCGATATTATTATACACAATTCGTCATGCCGGTTATAAATCCCCATATTTCGTTACTTTGCTGATCTTTTCCGATATTATTATCCCAATTATAAATCCCGATGTTTCGTTACTTGACTGATATTTTTCGATATTATTATAAACAATTCGACATGCCGCTATAATTCCAGATGTTTCGTTACTTTACTGATATTTGCCGACATTATTATAAATAACTCGTCATGCAGACTATAAATCCCGATGTTTCGTTACTTTGCTGAAATTTTCCGATATTATTATAAACAATTCGACATGCCGGCTATAAATCCCAATGTTTCGTTACTTTGCTGATATTTTCCGATATTATTATAAACAATTCGACATGCCGGCTATAAATCCCGATGTTTCGTTACTTTGCTGATATTTTCCGATATTATTATAAACAATTCGTCATGCCGGCTATAAATCCCCATGTTTTGTTACTTTACTGATATTTTCCGACATTATTACACACAACTAGAAGGCGTTGTTCCTCACTCGCTTCGCTCGCTCGGTTGTCAGTGGTATTTCAAATATTTTGGGAGTGTATACTATCACGCTGTGCAATTGAAATCGGTAGAGGATTGAATAACGATACTGCCCACTTTTAGCGTTCGGTTATTAGGTGGAAGACCATTGGGTGTCAATAAATTCATGAATTCTATCGGGAGAATATCACTCATATCAGTATTATCTTCGTCTTTGCCTGTATCGACACTCATTTATTCTACTCCAACACTTTTAATTTTATGACAATATTTCGTTGTTGATGGCAATGACATCCACATTGGTTGGAGCTAATATAACCTTTCCATAATTTGAGGTATCTTGAGGACCGACGCTTTCTCCAAATATTTCTTGCACAATTTCACCATTCGAGCAGAATTTCGTGTGAATGCTTACAACTCCGTTGTGATGTTCAAAAGAATCGCCAAATACACTATCCCCAACCCGCAGAAGCCATTGTTGAGAATCTGTTTGTCCATCAGAGGCGCTAAGGTCGCCCTTCAATGACAAGTATACGAATTGATTCCATAGGCTGCGTACTTTCACACACGCCTCTGAAATTTGTGTTCTACTTCCACGGCTAACAACTGGTAAAGTTTGCCGAGAATCCCCAGAAATTATGACTATTTTACCACCGAATGGTTCGTTACATTCGCATACATCTCTGAACATACGGTCAACAGCCTCCAGTGCATACTCAGAGACCATTGTCCATTGACCATGTCATCCTAGATTCTGACTTTCGCATCTCAAGTGTGCAACCCTTGTGCAGAATTCGATGTAATATTACACGTTAAGCATTCATTCAATTGTAACGGCAGCTTGAAAGTCGAGTGTGCAGTTCTTCCTCCTTTCAATAAATTCGCTGCGATTCCAGTCCATGCTACAGGCAACACTATCAGACCCATACTTCTCAATGAAGTTATAATATAAATACGCGAATAACTTTTTCCGCTGCCACCCGGACCATCCAAATAAATGCACTTATTATCAAAGCCTTCGCAACGTACAGCACGCATAACTGCGTCATATGTACAATACGTTGATCTTTCGTTGAACTATTAACTAATGTTCCCACTATCTGTTCGACAGCAGTGACGTTTTCGTCATTGTCTGTGACACACGTAAATATGTAACCTTCTTTCAAGTCCGGTGAATTGAACTTTTGCAACGTGAATCCACGAAATACGAGTATTAAATACGAGTATTTCATTGATCACCCGCAAGGCCTATTCGTTTGTTTCATTGTATTCATTTTGTTCGACGAACTCGTATTTGTATTTTTCAAACGATTCGCGTGCATTAATTGACATGTCAAAAACACATATACATATACGCTAACAGCCTACACATCTCTTTCGGAAATTTATTACACGATCTCAACATCTCAACATTTGTCTCATTCTTCGTCATCAGTAACTAACTTTCGCGCTACAGTTGCCCAAACAAAGGATGAGTATATCGTACCTTCGTCAGTTCGCAAATCATCGTATGATTGTGCTCCCCGAAGACGTAATAACAACGATCTCAAATAATAAAGCTCTGTTTTTCTGGGACTCACGAAATACATTCTGCTCAATACAGCTTTCACAAATTCCTTTCATTTCGTCCACTCCGTGTTCTTCTTATTAAACATACAATGAATCGGAATTTCGCAGTACAAATACTGACGTGCTTCCACATTGGTCTTGTTGAGATTTAGCCACGCAAGGAACGTTCTTTGTTTATAAGCATAGCGGAAAATATCAGTCAAGTGACGAAACATCAGGATTCAAAGCCGGTATGACGAATTGTTCATTATAATATCAAGAAATATCAGTAAAGTCACAAAACATCGGAATATATAGCAGACATGACAAATTGTTGATAATGATATTGATAATAACCGGGAAGGCAACGAAAAGTTGAAATGTATAGCAAACATGACGAATTGTTGATAATAATATTGATAAAAAACGGGAAGATGACGAAGATTTGGCATGTATAGCAGACGTGATGAATTGTTGATAATAATATTGATAATAACCGGAAAGGAAGTCAAAATAAATAGCAGACATGACGAATTGTTGATAATAATATCGAAAAATCTCAGTGAAGGAATGAAACATCGGGATTCATAGCCGGCATGACGAATTGTTTATAATTATATTAAAAATTGTCATTCAGTCAACGAAACATCGGGATTTATAGCCGGTATGACGAATTGTTTATAATAATATCGAAAAATATCAGCCAAGTGACGAAACATCGGGATTTATAGCCGGCATGTCGAATTGTTTATAATAATATCGAAAAATATCAGTCAAGTGACGGAACATCGGGATTTACAGCCGGCATGTCGAATTGTTTATAATAATATTAAAAATTGTCATTCAGTCAACGAAACATCGGGATTTATAGCCGGTATGACGAATTGTTTGTAATAATATCGAAAAATATCAGTAAAGTAACGAAACATCGGCATTTATAGCCGGCATGACGAATTGTTTATAATAATATTAAAAATTGTCATTCAGTCAACGAAACATCGGGATTTATAGCCGGTATGACGAATTGTTTGTAATAATATCAAAAAATATCAGTAAAGTAACGAAACATCGGCATTCATAGTCAGTATGACGAATTGTTTAAAATAATATCCGAAAGTCTCAGTAAAGTAACGAAACATTTGAATTTATAGTGGGCATGACCAATTGTTTATAATAATATTAAAAATTGTCATTCAGTCAACGAAACATCGGGATTTATAGCCGGCATGTTGAATTGTTTATAATAATATCGAAATATATTAATAAAGTAAAGAAACATCGGCATTATTAGTCAGTATGACGAATTGTTGACGGTTTGAACACCTTCTTCGCAGAGGTACCGGGGGAGAAGGAGACCGTTACGCGTTACGCTCGGGCATGGCGGGGGCAGGAGGGGCGGGGAGGGGACCGTTACGCGTTACGCGTTACGCATAAAACGGAAAAACAAAGGTCGATCATTTCTCACGATGAAAATCTGCTGAAAACAGGTTTTCAAATCAGCTTTTAGCCGTAAGGTTGAATTTGGCAATTGTTGCTAAAAGCGTTTCAATTTGAGTTGTCTCGAAGAGGCAATTTTTTATAATGATATCGAAAAATATCAGTAAAGTAACGAAACATCGGCATTCATAGCCGGCATGACGAATTGTTCATAATAATATCGGAAAATGTCGGTAAAGTAACGAAACATCGGAATTTGTAGTGGGCATGACCAATTATTTACAATATTATCGGAAAATGTCGGTAAAGTAACAGCTCCGTCCCGGTGCGACCCCTAGGCCCGACTGCCTGGTCTCCCCTCTACCCGGGACAGTACCCCGTCCGACTCGCTCGGTTTGAACCAGGCGCTGAGTTTCCCCCTCCCTCTCCGCGGCTGCCGGCCTGCCCGTTCCTTACCTTACTAGGTCACACGGCTTGGTCTAAATTCTCTGGACATCCGAACGGGACATCCGACCACGTACTTTGATATTATGTATGTATGATTATTATTTTTCACCCATTGCCGTCATAGCATGCGTCAATTGGTGAATTTCCACTTTGTCATGATACCCTCATCAACCATTTGAACTTCACAAAACATCGGACTCGTCAAACTTTTTTTAATTATCATTATTATTATTATTATTATTATTATTATTCATTTTTTTTTTTACTCTTCAACAGATTTCGAAATTCCGTTGCCCCATGGCCTTCGCAATTATAGCCTTCGCGTTCGTGACGCGGAAGCTTTGATATCAGTAAAAGCAAGTGAACACCGGGTACGGTGGGTAAAGCCTGACTCCAGCATGCTCTGATGTCGACGTGGTAGGGGGTCTCTCTACTGTGTATAAATACGACGGATCGGATGAATTCTAATCAGAAGCCTATTTCTAACGAAGTAAGTGGCTACCTTCAACATGAACAAGATCGTCTGTCTTCTCGTCGCCTCGTTGGTGTGCGTGGATCTTGCCAGCGGTAAGTTGCAGATACTGATCTATTTTCCAATACAACGAAACCTCACTCATACTTATTTCAATCGGTACGCTAGACAATACATACGGGGCATTACACGCCAACTCGACCAGTGTTAAACCCCGACAATCTCAAAATCCTTTCATGTTTTTTCTAACATTCTACTCAGCAAAAAACGCGTCCCGAATTTTTTCCAGATTTTTTTTCATCAAACCGTTAATTCGTTATGAATTTCTGAAGTTTATTGAGAATGCCCCCTTTTAGAAATCTGAAAAAATTCTCAAAAATCCAATGGATTACAAAAAACAGCCCCCATTTAGGAAAACGTGGGCCGAATTTTTTTTCTTTTCTTTTTTCCCCTCGATTCGGAATTTTCTCATTTCAAAAACTGATATAAACACAGGATCAAATAGTAAGCGACGAATAAATATAAATATAATAATAAATGGTGAAACCGAACGTTTCCGAGTAAATTAAACCTTGTTTGATGCTTGAAATTTGATCCTGTGTTAGATAATTTCAGTTTTAAAAATGAGAAAATTCCGAATTCAGTGAAAAAAAAATCGAAAAAGAATTCGGCCCACGTTTTCCTAAACGGGGGCTGTTTTATGTCATCCACTGGATTTTTTAGAATTTTTTCAGATTTTTAAAGAGGCCCAGGAAAAAATGGTGTAGATCTAATTCGCATCTCCGGAGATCTAATTTAGATCTACGTAGATCTAAATTTTGGAAAATCGTAGATCTACCTAGATCTACCTAGATCTCCGAGTATTTTCGTAGATCTACGTAGCTTCGAATTGATCTACTGTCATGTTCGAATGCTCATGCTTGTTAGATCTATACGTATATCCACCCAGATATCGCTAGATCTACTTTAGATCTAGGTAGATCTGAGATGAGTAGATGGAATAATTGCAGCAAAACGTTGTTGCTCATTGAAGCCAAGTCAATTCACTCGGATCTGAGTAGTTCTGGTACTGTATTTGGAAATATTTCAAGTCTGTCTGGACTGATTGGACCATAAGTATGCCAGAAGCGCACATATTTTCAGAAGGCGCCTTATAAGCTCATCTAGTACGGTACAGGTTTGAGGGGAGTAGTTTCTTGACTGGTTTAGAAGAATGAGGATAATAATTCTCGGGTGTACCAGCCGATTTTCATTAAGAAAATTTCATTTGGTGACGATTCGATTGAACCATGGTCAATCATTATCAAACCTGTGGATAAAAACAGGTACAGGTTTGGTAATCCGAGGTTCGATGGTTCGATTCCGATTTTTTCGATAGTCACAATTTTATTTTTTTTATTTTTTTTTCTTACTCGTAATCACGATTTCTTATTTTATGACGATAGTGAGTATTCTTTCATTATAGTTATGCAATTAATCAATGTTTTTCCAATTCATTTCCGGAATTGACATTGACATAAAAATTAGATCTACATACATCTCTTGAGATCTCATAAGATCTACGTAGATATCATTAGATCTATTCCAAAATTTAGATCTACGTAGATCTGAAACATTTAGATCTACATAGATCTACCCGATTTTTTCCTGGGGGGGCATTCTCAATCAACTTCAAAAATTCATAACAAATTAAGGGTTTGTTAAACAATCAACAAAAAATTAGGACGCGTTTATTACTGAGTAGAATGTTAGAAAAAAACATGGGATGATTTTGAGATGGTCGGGGTTTATTACTGGTCGAGTTGGCGTGGAATTCCCCATACATATAAGTGAGAATAACGTAAAAAAAAAACGAATCAAGTGTCAAGTGGTTCGATAGCTTCCACGTCAGCATTGCAATTATTCAGACACACACATCATCAATAGGTGAAAAAACCCTGTTTTGTAGATAAACGTAGAAATATTTCTGCATCAAGGAGTAAACTATTCTCGATACAGCAAGGATAGAATATTGAATTCTTGACTTCGATTCCAACAGCCAAACTAGAACTCATGGACATATATCGAAAGCAATCAATTTTTCAAGTATTGTGTCTCGAAATATTTAACGGTATACTTATTTTGCAGCAATTATTCTGCAGACTTATCGAATCGTTATGCCTACATTTTAGTATCACAGGAAGTAAAATTCAAAACCGTAAAATGGTACTGAAGTGGAAAATCGACCATTCGTCGAACTTATGTATATCAAGAGCAATCTACTTTTGAAGTGTTGGGTCACGAAATATTTAACAGCACACTTAACATTTTTTAGCAGGTATGTTCTGCAGGTGGTAAGATTCATTGAATCGTTAAAAATAAAAACTATGCGTACGTAAGCACGATATAGATAAAATGTGTTTTTTGAACGTTATACTCTTTGTTTGGAACCATTTTATTCTCTACATTTTATGTTACACAGAATGTTCAAACCATTTTCAACGTGTCAGGTTCCACTCGATTCGTCAAGTATTGTCATGATATCCCGATTTGTGTTTCAGGAGCCCACCCAACCCACGTTACTATTAACAGTGAGTTAAAGATACAGAGATTTTCGATAGTGACTGATATTCAGTTGTTGTTCGAATTTAGCTCAAGCGAGTCGAGCACCGCGGAATCAATTTTTCAAGTATTGTGTCTCGAAATATTTAACGGTATACTTATTTTGCAGCAATTATTTTGCAGACTTATCGAATCGTTATGCGTACATTTTAGTATCACAGGAAGTAAAATTTAAAACCGTAAAATGGTACTGAAGTGGCAAATCGACCATTCGGCGAACTCATGTACCTATATCAAGAGCAATCAACATTTGAAGTGTTGTGTCACGAAATATTTAACAGCACACTTAACATTTTGTAGCACGTATTCTGCAGGTGGTAAGATTCATTGAATCGTTAAAAATAAAAACTATGCGTACCTCATCACGATACAGATAAAATGTGTTTTTTGAACCTTATGCTCTTTGTTTGGAACCATTTTATTCTTTACATTTTATGCTACACGGTATGTTCAAACCATTTTCAACATGTCAGGTTCCACTTGATTCGTCAAGTATTATCATGATATCCTGATTTTTATTTCAGGAGTCGATCCAACCCAGGCTTCCATCTACGGTGAGTTAAAGACACAGAGATTTTCGATAATGACAGATATTCACTTGTAGTTCGAATTTAGCTCAAGCGAGTCGAGCACCGCGGAATGACGACTTAATCACAGTCCTCTTTACTCAAATTTCAGATGCCCTGACAAAGGCCGACGCCCAACTAGCAGAACTTGCGAATGGTGTTAGTCAGATGGCCGTCAGTAAGTTCGAAACAATGTCACCCAATGAAGATATTCAAGTCATAGCTACTAAGACATGCGTCAAATATTAACAAACTACAATAGTGTTATGATGTACCTATTTTATTTTCAGATAGCAATTTGTTGACCATCGCAGACGCTAGTAAGTGATGAGTGGATACACTTACTTGACCAATTTATACGTCTACCAAAACGCTTAAATTATCTTTTTCTCTATTTTTATTTCAGATTTTGTGATGAGCATGCAAACCGATCTCGTAAACACTTTATATTCTATCATAAAAAGTAGAGGAGGTGAGTTGAAGACGACTTTACCCTTAAAAAATCGCGTGTCCAATGACATAAGGACGTAAGCGCCATTATACGACGTTTTGCTGTTTATAATGGCATGAAGTCGTATTTTATTTTTTTTTCACGCTAATCGCTCTGAAAACGTTCGAAATGTATAGATCAATTGAAATTACGAGATCGAAAAATGTAAGTGCAAAAGGTCGTAAGTTGGGCGGATACGACCTGCTTTTAACTGCGATTTTTATTATAGAATTTTTCGAAACGACGTCGATTTCGATTTTTCTTTGCGTTTCACGAGTTTTTACAACTATTTGGAAAAATCATTAAAAATTATGAAAAAGAATGTCGCTCACGACGTTTTGCCTTTACGTTGTTTTTTATTTTTCCTTCAAAATTGTAATGAAAGAACGACGTACCCGCCAAACTTACGACCTTTTGCACCTACATTTTTCGATCTCCTAATTTCAATTGATCTATACGTTTTGGCCGTTTTCAGAGCGAATGGCGTGAAAAAAAAAATTATACGACCTTTTGCCACCAAAATCGCATTTTTGGCGCTTACGATCTTATGCCATTAGACACGCGAAATGTTGTTTGTTGTTATCTACTGTTCATATCAGGGTGAAGGTGAAATTGTTTTTGTTGATTCCGATCAAATCAAATTTATCGATAGATCGATCGACATTTCATTTCAATTCTTCATTATTATTTTTCACTCATTGCCGTTATATCATGCGTCAATTAGTGAATTTCCACTTTGTCATGATACACATATTTTCTTTTCAGAAAACGAATCAGCAGTTGCTACCAGATTCCGGAGTAAGTGACACTCATTCGAAAAATACATCAAGCCTAGCTTGCTTTTGCAAGCTGTTGTTAGAACTGAGTGAGAGTCGAAGACGACTTGATCATAACCTCTGTATTCCAATTTCAGCTTTACTCGGCCGAATACAATCCAAGGTCATAATCGATTTGGAAACAAGTGGAGCGAAATACGGAGGTGAGTTGAAGACGATTGTGCCCATCTGGAATATCGCGCATCAAGCACTTGAAAATTGTGTTGAATTGTGAAAATTATTGAGGTATCTTTTAATTTCCAGCTCCCATCAATGAGGTCAGAGCTGTTGCGACCGAAATAAATGATTTATTCGACGCAGCAAAGATCCGAATCGATGCGATTTTGCATGCTGCTTTCAGGTATGCCGAACGTAAGTTGAAAACAATCGTACCATTAGAAATATAATTGTCATACTGAGATCTATCGTTTGCTACAAACCAAATTCCGATGAGGCTTTCATAAATTGATCTATTTCCTTAGCCTCCAGTTAGGCAAACGTATTTGATACTTAACATTCGATCCCTGATTTCAATTGCACCACCAGTTTAGTACTACTGAACTACGATCTTAAAAAAAAACGCGTCACCATGGCCTCTTCCCGCCCCAGGCAGCTCATAGTTCCTCGTTGCCGGACTTCCACGCTCCAAAAATCCTTTATGGTGGCTGCCGTATATTTTTGGAACTCTCTCCCGCCCGAAGTTATCCTCGCGGGTTCCCTACCGATTTTTCGAATTCGCTTGTTTGCTTACCTGCTCGAATGGGAACGACCGGCCGTGGCTGGTCTTATTTGAATATATATACTTTTAATGATTGGCTTAATTAACTTATAAAACCAGCGTAGAAAGTTTGATTTTCGATGCCTGTGTTTGGTTTGGAAAGGGCCCCTTTTCAGATGAGTGAAAAAAAGTAATATTTCTCTACTATTGCGCAGGCGCACATCGTGCATTATCATCATTTTTTCACTAACAGGCATGCGCACTTCAAGCAATCTACGTTTCTTCACTATCACGCATGCGCACTTTGAAATAAGTCGGTCGTTCAGTAGCGCCATCGGTTGGTGGCAACGTCCAAGCGTCCGCGAAGTGACGCCCCCAGGCGGCAGCGATGTGTCAACCTAGATTATTGCCTATCTTCGGGTTGGTTATGGTCGGCCATTTGCTCAGCTGTCAGATATTATTCGTCTGCATCTCAAATCAAGCTTTCCCGCAGGAGTTATAAAAAATATGGTGTGCGATGAGTCCGGATAGGCGACATCTGCCTCGTGTGAAGTTTGAATCACTCGCTCGGCTCGCACAGCATTCACACTGGTCTCGTGTCATCCCGCACTCGCCTGCGGTTCGTGAGTGAACGACACTCGCCTCGTCTGAATGCTGGCTGCTCGCCTTCGCTCGTGTTACAAGCTTCACACTCATCGGATATCGCCTTCTTTCCGCACTTATCACACAAGATATTATTTTTGAATATTTCGTATAAATCACTCGAGGTCAAACCGCGAGTTTTAAATGTGGTAAAAAAATTTCATGAACATAAAATAGAACAACACAAAATCATAATTGAAATGATACATTGTGTCTCAAGAGCACAAAGAACTATTTTTCGAGTGTGCTGACTCTGTTCACTTTCATTTGGACTACCCCATATATACAAGTTCTTTGCACATTCTTAAACGGATAACTTTAGATATAACCTGAAGGTACACTTCTTCAGAAATATCAATTCACAGTCATCTACACGAATATATCGCAGACGTCAATTAACATAATTGTCATCTTATCGTTGTCATTTTTGTCAACTTTCAAACTCAGTTGGCCCTTTAGATTCAGTTTGAATTCACGCTAATCATCAATTTATCTTCATCGTCATTGTCGTCATCATCGTCATCGTTCTTCAGATTCAGTTTAAATTCATTCTGATCATCAATTTATCATCAATTCGTCATCATCGTCATCATCATCCGAGTCGTCATTACTACCATCGTCATCATTAACAACCCTTAGAATCAATTCAAAATCGTCCAGATCATCGTCATCATCGTCATTATTTTCTGAAATAAATTTTATACATACAGATCATCAATTTATCATCAATTTGTCGACATTATCATCATTACCGTCGTCATCATTGACAATCCTTAGATTCAGTTCAACATCACACAGATCATCAATTCACCATCAATTCAGCAACATCATCGTCATTATCATCGTCATCATCATCGTCATCGTCGTCATCATCATCATTATCTTCTTAAATAAATTTTGTAGTACACTCGCCTGTTTTCGTGCATGTATTGACCGTTGACACCTGAAACGAAGAAATTACACGAGTATTCTGTGTTTTTTTCAACGTTGTCAATTAAACAAGAATCAGTGAATATTTTAGTTATTCATAATCTTTTTGAGCTGAAAAATCTTGGACATATGTATAAATCTATTTCGGGGATTCCATGTCAACTCGACCAACGATTTTCCCTAATCATTTATCATTCGCTCTACGCTTTCCTGTATGATTTCTTTGATCTCAAAAAAGCACTCCTGAATTTTTTCAGATTTTTCCCACCAACCGTTATTTTTTTATCATTATTCTCCCCCATCTGGAATTGTATTTTTTTTTTATCTGAAAAAATTCTCAAAAATCACATTTTTCATTCCGATCATTTTGACACCCGTCCAATGATGGGCCGAATTTGTTTTATATATTTTCTCAGCGATTTAAAAATTTCGAAAAAATGAAACGCAATGCTGCAACGTTACGAAAATGCTCCAAAAATTACCACAAAATCTGTGGTCAATTCTGGAATTTGTGGTGATATTAAGAGAAAACGTACAAAAGATACATACGAAAAGTGTTACATTGAGAAAAAAATTCTAAATACAAAATACAATGCTACTAAAATACATTACATTCTAAAATAGTACATACATTGAAAAGAAGAGAAAGGTGGGACCAAACTAATAGAGATACTTAAGGCTAACTCACACTAAAATACGCGCGAGCAATGCTTAAAAAAGCAGAGAGGCACAAAGAGCCAGGATCACAGGACGGAGGAAGATTATTGAATAGACTACACATATGACGCAAGGGGGAGCGAACCGCAACGTTACCCCGTGCTCGGCTCAGGTGGAAGGGAGCAATATGACGGGCTGCAAGTCGAGGGACATGGAAGTCAAGACACTCAAGAATGCCGGAACAGTCTACTAGACCCGTGAGCAACTTAAATAGAAATGTGTCGCAAAGAGCAGGACCATCACAGCCGCGCGCAGGGTAGACAGAATCAGCTCTAAACGCGAGGTATTTTAAGAACCTTCTTTGCACGCTTTCAATCATTTTTATGTCTCGGGCAAGTACAGGACACCAGATGATGGAGCCATATTCGAGCTTCGAACGGACAAACGAAAAATAGAGGCTCTTAAAGGCAAGCGGTGAGCTAAAAGCTCTGCGGGTCCTGAAAAGGAAACCCAGCATACTGACGGCGCTGGCGACGACCCGGGAGATGTGGTGGTCAAACCGAAGTTCATAGTCGAACGTGATGCCCAAGTCGGACGTAGCATGAACTCTTGCGAGGACGGCGCCGCTTACTTGGTAGTCAAATATGACCGTGGTGTTAGTGCGAGAGAAGGATAAAATCTTACACTTACGAACATTTAACATTAAACGATTACTTTCACACCAAGTTGAAATGCGGTCCAGGTCACTTTGGAGAGCAACACAGTCTTCAAGATCGTGAATAACACGGTACAGTTTAAGATCGTCAGCGTATAAAAGTGCATCAGAGCACAGACACAATATCATTAACAAAAAGATTAAAAAGCAAGGGACCCGGATTAGAACCCTGCGGCACACCAGAGGTGGGAACGAAAAAATTGGAGTCATGACCGGCAAACTCGACGACATGGCGTCGACCAACAAGATATAGGACCTAAGTAGCGCGACAAGGCAGTTATGCCAACCAGCGTCCGAAAGTTTGCGCAACAGGATGTTATGATCGATCTTGTCGAACGCCTTCGAGAAGTCGGTATAAATAGTGTCTACTTGGTCCTTGCTGTCAAGTGCAACGCATACCGTGTGCGAGAAGAGCGCGAGGTTAGACAGGGTGGACCGACCAGGCATAAAACCATGCTGCAACGGTGTAATAAGTCCCGACACCTTACGGAAAACGTGACCATACAGACATGACTCAAATGCTTTGGAGAAGGCAGGTAAAATAGCAATAGGACGGTAGTTGTCAACCTCAGACTCGTCGCCAACCTTGAATACCGGGCAGATCCTGGCAGATTTCCATACATCCGGAAAGACTGCATTCTTAAGGGCAAGATTAAAAATGAAACACAGAGGCTTAGCAAAGACTTGTGCGCAGTCACGAGCTACAAAACCAGGGATCTGATCGGTACCAGAAGAGAGCTTAGGCTTGAGCGAACGAAGAGCAAGCAGCACATCGGACTCGGTAATTTCAAGACATGCCCGCCCGGACAAGGCGAAACAGGAATGGTTGAAGACGAACTGGTCACGGGCTTGGGTCATGCTAGGCATGTCGAACACACTACGAAAATGATCCGCGAAGGTGCCGACAATATCGGCAGGCTTATCATAACTGACACCGCGATGGGACATTACACCAGGCATGCGAGAGCCGCCTCTGAGCCTATTTGCATATGACCAGAATGAAGCAGGGTCATTTACAATAGCGTTCTCACGCGAAGAGACATAGGCTGAGAAGGTAGAATCGCGCAAAGTTTTAAATGTGGAGCGAAGACTCTTGTATTGAGCCTGATGGGCAGGAGACCCGGAGCGCAAGTACCTGGAACGCATCTTGTTTTTGGCCTTCAGGCTGTCAATAACAACACGCGTATACCACTCAGGGAATTTGGTAGTCGCATTGGCGGGCCTAAGTTTGGGGACAGAGCGTTAGCAACACTATTAAACTGACGGAGGTTAAAGAAATTAACGGAGCCAAGCAAAGTGTTGGACTTGGTGTCGCGGGGAATAGAGTCAGCGGTGAAACGAGGCACATTGAAGTCGCCAAGCAGCAAAATCTGATGAAATGTGGGGATCTTGACCGGATTTTGTGGGAAGTATAAATTGAGTCACGATCAGTATTTGTCTTAATAATCCAATATAATGTAGTTTATTGAGAGAGTATCAAGATCGCGTTTTTACATTGTTCTGTAGCCAGTGTCGTGTATATAGTATATGTGGTGTGTGGTGAGTATCGGTGTCGGTGGGTTTCGTGTGTTCCCCGAGCGGTGTCGCTGTGAGCATCGAATTTGAATAATAATATTGTCGTATTCCAACAACCCCCCTCGACAATATTCCCTTCATTACTACTCTGTTAACTGACATAGTTCCCTGAGCTGCTTTAGTTTAGTTGCCCCCAGTGGTTTGGTCAGCATGTCCGCGATCATCATCTCGGTTGGGCAGTATTCCAATTTGATTATCCCCTTTCGGACGGCTTCTCTGCAGTAATGATACTTCGTGTCAATGTGTTTAGTCCGGTTGCTGTGTTTTTTGTTTTTGACTAGGACTCCGCAGCTCTGGTTGTCTTCATACATGGTGGTTGGTCCCTTTTGTTCTTCCCCGAAGTCATTCAGTAGTCTTCGCAGCCATGTTACTTCTTGGCAGGCTTCCGCCAATGCCACATACTCTGCTTCGGTAGTTGATAACGCGATACACGATTGCTTTCGGCAACTCCATGCTATCGTGCCTCCATTGAAACGGAACAAGAAACCACTGTTTGATTTTCCATTTTGAAGTTCGCGGCTATAGCACATTTGTTTTGACTGTTGACGTTCTTAGTAGTGAGTGAGCGAACGTACTCACATACACTACCGGTACAGACTCGCGTCTTTGTACCTTTATCGGTTGTATTTTTAATTAAATACAACCATTCTACAGAATGTAGAGTCTTTTTGCCATGATATCATTAATTTTAAGTTAGAAGACTTAAAATTTCTGATGAGAAAAAATTATCAGGCGCCCCGGGACTCGAACCCGGGTCTGTTGGATGCCCCCGGATTGGCATCCAACAGACCCGGGTTCGAGTCCCGGGGCGCCTGATAATTTTTTCTCATCAGAAATTTTAAGTCTTCTAACTTAAAATGTTTGATTTTCTATCCCTCCTGTCTTCCGCCCAGTTCGCATCAGCATAGCCATGAAGGTCGCTTGATTCTGCTTCGCCGAGCTTCAGTTTGAGGTGTTTCGTACCCTTGAGGTATCGGACGATTCGTTTTGCTTCCGTCCAATCTGTGGTCGTCGGCCGTTTGATTTGCTGGCTTAGGATCGACACGCTAGCTGCGATATCCGGTCTAGTATTCACAGCCACGTATAGTAAAGCCCCCATCAAACTCTGATAGTCGTCATTTCGCTCCATTTCTTCTCCGTCATCCATAGATTTAGCGTATCCTGGATCCATAGGTGTGGTTGATAGCTTTGCGTCCTGGAGGTTGAACGATTTCGCTATTTTCTCGATGTAAGCTTCTTGGTTGATGCTGTAGATCCCATTGTCGTTCTTCGTAACGTTTATTCCCAGGTAATTTGTCAGTTGTCCTAGGTTTGATAACTTGAACTCCTTACCCAGGTCTTCCGCTACCTTTTGTATCATGTTTTCGTTTGAGCAGGCGATTAGCAGATCGTCGACGTACACCGTTATGTAGATTGTCATATTGTTATATGCCTTCATGTATAAACAAGGATCGGCGATGCTCTGCTCGAATCCGCGTTCGGTGAGTGTCTCGTGTAGCTTTTCATTCCAAACTTTTGCTGCCTGCTTTAACCCGTAGATGCTTTTTATCAGTTTGCATACTAGGTGTTCTTTACCTGGTAGCGTGTACCCCTCCGGCTGGTTCATATAGATAGTCTCTTGTAACTCTCCGTTGAGAAACGCCGTTTTTGCGTCATAGTGAAATATTTGCATTTTTCGCTTGCCAGATATTGTCAAAAGTAGACGAAAAGTTTCCGGTCTTACGACTGGAGCAAAGACTTCGTCATAGTCCTTTCCATATTTTTGACTATACCCTTGCGCTACCAGCCTTGCTTTGTAGCGTGTGGTTCCGTCCTGTTGGTTCCTCTTTTTCTTAAAAATCCATTTGCATCCGATAGTGTTTCTGTCGGTTGGTAGATTGGACAATTCCCATGTCCTGTTCTCACGTAGAGATTCCATCTCTTCGTCCATAGCTTTCATCCAGTGTTTGCTTTCTGGTCCAGATATAGCTTCATTTCTCGTTTTTGGTTCGTAGTCTACTTCGATATCTTGTCTTGCGACGTTTGCGACGTTTTCGTACCTTTCTGGAGGTATGCCTTTGTTTTGACGTTCCGATTTGCGAATTGTTTCTCCGACTAACGGCTCGTCTGGTCCACTGTATTCGTAGGATTCATCTGTCATCCCAGAATTATCCGTTATACGAATAGACTCTTCATCTCCGGTCTCAGCGTCTTCGAAACTCTCGGGCGTCTCTTCTTCGTCTTCTTCGTCGTTCTCGTCGTGTCCCTTTTCTTCTGATTTGGTTAGAGGCCAGATTTCTACCTCCGCCTCTTCCTCCTTCCTTTCTGTCTTCCTCCGTGTGATGTGGATATTCCCCAGTTTGGGTTCCTCAGGTCTTGGTCTTTCTTCCGTGTCGAATTTCTCTATGAATGCTACGTCCCTACTGATCGTTATCTTGTTGGTTGTAGTATTTAGCATTTGGTACGCTTTCGATTCCTTCGAATATCCTACGAACGTGAGTAGTGTGGCCTTCTCATCAAGTTTTCTACGTTTTTCTTTGGGGATGTGTACAAATCCTTTACATCCAAAGATTCGTAGATGTTCCACATCTGCCTTTTTCTCGTTCCATATTTCGAAAGGTGTTGTTCCTTTGATGGCTCTTGTCGGTAGAATGTTTTGTAAGTGATTCGCTGTATTTGCTGCCTCTGCCCAGTATTTGCCATTTATATTTGCATCGAATAACATCGATCTCACTGCTTCCATGAGGGTCCGATTCTTACGTTCTGCCACTCCGTTTTGCTCCGGCGAGTATGGAGCTGTGAGTTGGACTTCTAATCCCTCGCCTGTGTATTGTTTGTCCAAGTATTTGTTTACAAATTCTCTTCCATTGTCCGATCTGATCGTTTTTACCCTTTTGTCAAATTTCCTCTCCACAAGCTGTATATAATTTTGGATACATTTTGCTGCTTCTGATTTATGCTCGAGGAAATAGATTGTTGAGAACCTGCTGTAATCGTCGATTAGTGTCATGAGATAACGTTTCTTTGCTGGTGTCTCTATCTGCATGGGTCCGCAGAGGTCTGTATGGATTAGTTCTAACACCGACCTTGTTTTTGTTGTCGATTCTTTGGGAAACGGTTTTCTTGATAGTTTTCCTTTGATACAGTGTTCACACACTTCCCTGATCCCGCAGTCTTTTATCTTGATTCCGGTTACGAGTTGTTCCTTGTCCAGTCGGTGGATGGCGTCGGGGTGTCGGTGGGCCAGTCGTCTATGCCATGTGTGCTGGCAGTACGACGTGTGTTGATTTCCTTTTGCCACCATAGCCTTTTGTGCTGGTTTTAACTCGTACAGGTGCTGTGATAAGTTTGCGGTTAGTACATTAGTTCCATCTTTTAATATTGTACAATAATTGTCCTTGAACTGTACCGTGAAGCCCTTTTGCGTTAAACGTTTGACCGAAATGAGGCTTTCTTCCAGTTCGGGTACATATAGTACGTCGCGTAATGTGATTTTTATCTCCTTACCATTTCCGTTGTCGCACCTTATCGTTCCTGATCCGATGCCTGATGCCTTAGCTTTATTACCGTTGGCGAGTGTTACCTGAGTATTTGCCTTTGGTGTGAGCTCTGCGAAGAATTGTTTGTCGCTGGTCATATGACTCGTTGCCCCTGAGTCTATAAACCATCCCTTAAGCTGCGATCCGCAGTGTGTGCTAAAACAGAATTCTTCCGCATTCCCATCGCTTCTAGATTCGACGACTTGGTTTGCCTTTTCTCTTCCTTTGTCCTTTTCTTTGTTTTCTTTATATGTCTTCCATCTTGCGTATTTCCGGCAGTCCTTTTTCCAGTGCCCTTTATTTTTGCAGAAATAGCATTCGATTCCTTCATTTGGTCCTGAGGTCTGTTTATGTGTGGCCTTCAGCGCTGAATTTTCTCCAAGCTCTGTTCCTGTTAACCCGCAGCGCCTTTTGTGCTCATCGAGCAGCTTTCCTTTTACAAGGTCCAGCGTCAACTCTTCTTCGGATCGACTCTCGAGCGCGGTTATCAATGTGCTATATGAGTCCGGGAGACTACTCAATAACATCGCGACAATCATGTGGTCCTTTAGTTCTTCCCCTAGTGCCGTTAGCTTTTCGACTAGGCTCAGCATTGTGTTGACGTGTTCCTCCATATTTCCTGATTCGGTTAATTTTAGGTTACAGATTTGCCTTAGCAGGTATACTTTACTTGTCAGCGTTGATTTTTCGTGATAACCCTTTAGCGATTCCCACGCTTGCTTTGCAGTTGTAGCTTTACGAATGTGGATCAGTGAATCTTCGACGAGGAGTCCGATTATCGCTCGTGCTTTGTTGTCCTGTTTCATCCACGTTTGTGACGCCGACGCGGCTGTCGGTGGATTTGAACAGATTTGTTCCCATAAGTCTTCTTTAATAAGCAAGAGTTCAACCTTAAATTTCCAGACTTGGTAATTTTCACTGTTGAGTTTGGTTATCGCGAACCGCGTGGCTTCCGCCATTCTTAACCTCAAAAGCCTTGACACGTGGCTGTCCTTACTGTGATCTCAATCATACGTCTTTATTTCTCCCTGGGCCCATAACCTGATGAAATGTGGGGATCTTGACCGGATTTTGTGGGAAGTATAAATTGAGTCACGATCAGTATTTGTCTTAATAATCCAATATAATGTAGTTTATTGAGAGAGTATCAAGATCGCGTTTTTACATTGTTCTGTAGCCAGTGTCGTGTATATAGTATATGTGGTGTGTGGTGAGTATCGGTGTCGGTGGGTTTCGTGTGTTCCCCGAGCGGTGTCGCTGTGAGCATCGAATTTGAATAATAATATTGTCGTATTCCAACAAAATCCGATCCCCGAAGCTCGCGTGCAAAGATTCAAGCAGTTCAAAAAAACAGGCGAAGAGGTCAACATGAAGGTCCGGAGGCAAATAAAGCACGATCAGAGTGGGCGTATGGCCATGAAAGGAGATCTTGATTCCCACGACGCTAGACGAGGGCATAGAGGCAGTAATCTCACTGAAGTCGATAGGCGAGGAGCAGAAGTTCCTTCTGACAGCGATGAGTACACCGCCACCTCTTCGATCAACACGATCGCACCGGTACACAGCATACGCATCCAGGTCAATGAACTCAGAATTGCTGACAGTTGGCTTGAGCCAGGTCTCCGTAAGTGTGATGACGTCGTACGACTGGTCTGATGTCGCGCACAGAAGGTCCCTGGTTTTGGTGTTAATACCGCGAGCATTTTGGTAGTAGCAACGAAATAGGGTGTAAGGGTTGCTGCTGGGCACAGTTAGTTTAAAGGAGCAGCAGAGTTGCTGATTTTGACGATACGTGGAGCGCCGTTCCGATAACGCAGCGCGAGACCGGACTCTCCGGCCGCTAGCCTGCTGTCTAGTTGCTGTCTCAGATTTCGGTACTCACGAAGTTGCGCAGGGGTGCGGTCAGGGGCTATGTAGAGGTGCTTGTACATAGCATGGGTTCTCAGGCGGCTGGAAGAGCGAAGGACGACGGACGCATTGGAAGCAGAGGATAATATCACCTTCAGAGGTCGAGGCTTGGTTCCGGGTGGACCAACCTTCCCAACCCTAAAGAGGCAAATCCCTTCAGCATGCACGGCAGGCACAATAGCGGACAGGATCGTTTTGACAGAGACGAGGTCAGCCTCACGGTGGGCGACGGGGGTGGCAGCGGTAGGCTCAGCAAGTCCGAAGAGCATCATGTTGGAAGACCTCAGTTGGCGCTCGCTAAGCTCTGAGGTTAAGATATCAACACTCGCGTTATCAGGGGCAGCCGAGGCGGGCAGAGTGTTACGCTGGGCGAGATCAGTCAGTTGGACGGCGAGGCCATCGACCCTAGCCGCATCCCAATGAACAATATGTGCTCTCAAAGACCTCTGATGGAGCTCGTGAAAATTAGTTAGAGTTCTTAATCGAGCATCGATAAGTGTCCTAAAAGAAGTCCGAAAGACTTCTTATGCAATCTTTTCCGACTCCAATCTGAGGCTCTTGATCACCTCGAAATGAGCTCTTTTAGAACTTGAGCGAAGAGCTCAGAAGTACGAAATTTTTTAGAAGTCTGTTAGAAGAATGCTTTTGGAACCCAATGATACTATTTTACCTGACTTATAAGAATTTCTTGAATACACGCATTCAGCATTTAAAATGCGCAAAATTTGCGGAATATTAAAACTCGGCGCATTCTGAATGCTGAATGCATGTATTCAAGAAATTCTTATAAGTCAGGTAAAATAGTATAAATGAAGTATCATGAGAGGGATTTTGTGAATTTGTTAAAAACATGGTTATGGTTATTTTTGTTGAAAACATGGTTATTGTATACGAATTCATATATTATACATAATACACAGGTATACGATGCGAAATTATCTATCAGCGATGTCTTTCTTCATTATCGTCGTAGAATTATGATTCTTAAGCCAACTTATTTATATGAAATTATTCAGTGCTCTCTCAATCTGAATCAGTGAAACTTCCTGCGAATCAGTGAATATTCACTGATCCAAATTTAGAGAGTGCAGATGACTTGTAATTTCTATTACGGGTGCAGATCAGTTGGAGGCTTCTAGTATCCTCATGATATCCCAGCCGAATGCCCGCTTGCCACAGTCATGGAATTGTTCTCAACTCGCACAAGGTGGTCTTCGAATACTCGGTTACTGAAATTTACGAATGAATAAATATTCACGTGGTGCAACGATTTAGAGTTGAGTCGGCGTACAGACTGCAGCATACGCACCTGTGTATGTGCTAGAAAAAAGTGAGGTTAGATTCATGACAGTTTCAAGGATTGAGAATATTTCATTGTATGTATGATCAATATATTCAAATGAGGATAAATGATGGCGCTCCGTAAACGCAACTCGATATTCGATATAAATGATTAGTGGTATTCAACACTTACCGCTATTTGATCTACCAAAAACCTGAGCGACCATTACTTGTGTCCGAGTGAGTTCAATATTCGTCATAAACGTATGTCAAGTTACTTGTTAGGTTGAACATGGTTAGGTTAGGTTCATGTGTAGTCAGCACTTCTTTTAGACCTCATAACGAATCTGGTTGAAAGAGCTCTGATAAATGACCTCATATAGAGATCTATACTTCGACTTCGGAATATTGACTTCTAAAAGACTTCGAAAAGAACACTATCATGAGACTCTTTTTCCTGTCTTGAGCAAGAGCTCTTACAAGAACTCTTATAGACAGGTGTGTTGACTGGGATATATATGTATAACCGCAATATATAGCCGCATAATATAGCCGCAATAATAAAACTCTGAATATGACATCATATGCGAATGATGATGTCAAACAGTGTTTCGATTTAAAAGCCCTCTACTCTATCGTCTGGTTGCTTTAATTTACACGTCCATGAATATACTAACCTTGGCTCACTTTTTTGAACGATTAACCTCCTAATGAATTTCTTCACTTCACACAAATCGGTGAACCTCATACGAATCGGAGAACTCTCCGCACTTTCCACTGAAACATAATGAGACTACAAATATCTTATATGCTGCTTTATTTATCTACGAAAAAGCCCTCTACTCAAAAGCCCTCGATAGACTAACCTTGGCTTACTTTTTTGAACGAATAACCTCCTGATGAATTTGACTCGTTGAACTTGAACGGTACTGGAAGATCTCTTCGCAGACGGCTTTTGAAAGTCAGATAACTTTTCATAAACCCGCACGAATCTGAGAACTATATATCGGCAACGAAAAAGACAGCTTTTGAAAGTTTGACAGCTTCCGACTGTCTTCAGGGCGCAGAACCCAGCATCGGGTCGCGAGCCAATCGGCACGTCGGAAAAGCGCTTACGTCCGAAGTCGGCAAACCATCTCGAACTTCGATAAAACGATTCGATCCTCACATGCGCTTTTTGATATTTTGACTAGAGAAGCCCGACGCGCGCTTCGCTCGCGGTTATCCTTCATCAGATCAACCAGCAAACGACACACTCGAAGCCACAGGCGAATTATGAATTTCTATAATGAGTCGAGACTAATTATTTCACTTCTTTGACCATCAACTTTTCTACGTACGGAGCTCTTTTACCAAGTCAGTTCTCACCTATTCCCCAGTATTATCCTTTCTATTTTTCCTCGCTCTTCTTTCTCCTTCCTCGTCTCTTCTTCCTCATCTCTTCATTCCTCCTCTGTTCTTCTCCGTACATCCTACCTCGTTTGTGTACTGGTTCTCTGGTGCACTATTAGCCGTCTCTATCTTTTCTTCCAGCCCAAACTTTGCTTTCTGTATCTCTTTTCCCTGACATTCCAGTCTCTTTTCTGCTCCTGCTCGCCATTCAGCTTTCTCTTTTCTTGTTTACCTTCCATATCTCTCTTTGCCTCTTCTTACGCCGTTCCGTTCCTGATTCTCTCTGCTTCCTTCCTTGCTAACACTCTCCGCTCTTCTGCTTCCAGTCCTTCCGCCTCCATACTCAGTTCCGCCTTTCTCCGCTTCGCTCCACAATCCCACGTCCCTTTTTCTCCACGCTATTTTTGCTGTTTTCTTCTCTTCCTTTTTTCTGGCTTCTTCGTCCTCTCTTGCCGATGCTTTCTCTTCATCTAGGCACTCAGCCAGCACTACCAGGTCCCGTCCATATTCACCCCATCTCCCTCCTCTACCTTCCTTCCTGGCTCCTTTCCTATCCACTCTTCTACCCTTCCGTTGTCTCCGTTTTCTTTTCTACTCACATCTCTCGATACCACATTCTTTACCTTTAATTTTTCTTTCCTCACGTCCTGTTGTCATTCTTTGCTTCTCTCTCTCGTTTGCCTTTTTCCCCTGTTGCTTTAAAATCTTCTGTGGCACTGCATCTTCGACCTCCCCGAGTCGTCTGTCGAAGTCGACAACTATTCTGGACTTAATTACCAGCTTGATATCAAACTTTGTTTTGATTTCCATACAATTCTTGATCCATGCAAAAGCCCTCTACTCTATCGACTGGTTGCCGTAATTGGTTGCTCAAGTTATAAACAAACATATGATTCAATGAGGGAGGATGCTTTTGACATAAATCGTTTGTAAAGAAATCATTTCTACGTATTTCGCTTTTACAGTAGATAATTTCAGCAAAGTTCGAATCGACGGAGTTCGTTTTTACAGAATTCATTTTTGGTAGTCCGTTTCTATACAGAGTTCGTTTCTGAAAGTTCGGTTCTACAAGATGTGATTCTGAAAGATCGATTTTATGTACAATCTGAGGTGTTCTGTCGCCCTAAAAAGATCTTCGTTCCAGGGTTTCTTGGCCTCAGAATATTTTGGCTGTGGATTTCTTGAATAGAAGTCATTTTTACGAGGTGATGTTATAGGGTGGAGAACGATCTTTCGCGCACCTATTTTGTGGAGACGAAATTCCGGAATTGATTTCTGTAGGATCGAACATCAGAACGGAACTCTTTTAAATCGATTTCTGTATGAACAACACCGCCCTAACTAATTTTGCAGAACTTTGCAGAAATAATATACTGTAAAAATGAACTCTTTAGAAACAAACTTTGTAGAAACGATTTCTGTATAAACGATGTGCTCCCTTACTAACCGCGGCTCACTTTTTTGACGTTCCTCCTTCACTCTGCACGAATCGGACAACTTTTTTTCAACGTTCCTTCACTTCACACGAATCGGAGAATCCTCCACACCTTATACGATTTTCTTCAATAGCTTGCAACGACATCGGAAGATCTTTCCACAGACGGCTTTTGACAATTTCTACGCTGCACACCCAAGCATCGAGCGAAATTCTTCTGTGATAAAATCCTCTTAGTATGATATGATATTGAAAAACTTTTCTTTCATGTACTTGGCGCGAGACTACCGAGTCTCTTGATATGCTCATGATGATGTCAAACTATTCTTCCTCAATTGATTTGTTTTGCTGCCTCAATTTATAAACAAACATTACCATTTCATCCTAACCTTAGTCGGCTCACTTTTTTTCTCACTTCTTTGAATCATTAACCTCCTAACAAATTTCTTCACTTCGCATGAAACGGTGGACTTCACACGAATCGGATGAAACTCTTTCTGTTAATTAACCTTCTAATGAATTTCGTCATTTCACACTAATCGGTGAACCTCATACGAATCGGAGAACTCTCCTCACTTTCCACTGAAACATAATAAAACTATAAATATGTTATATGCTGCTACGATATACTAACCTTGAGTCACGGTTTTTTTTAATAATGTGCATGAATCGGAGAATTCGGATAATTTTTAATAAACTTGCATGAATCGTTAAGCTTTAACGGGCTTTTCCTTCTCCGCAGACCTTCTATCGGCAACGAAAGAGACAGCTTTTTACAGTTTGACAGTTTCCGACTGTTTTCATGGCGCACAAGATACTTATTTTGCAGCAATTATTCTGCAGACTTATCAAATCGATATGCCTACATTTTAGTATCACAGGAAGTAAGATTTAAAACCGTAAAATGGAACTTATGTATATCAAGAGCAATCAACTTTTGAAGTGTTGTGTCACGAAATATTTAACAGCACACTAAACATTTTTAGCACGTATATTCTGCAGGTGGTAAGATTCATTGAATAGTTAAACATATAAACTATGCGTACGTCATCACGATATAGATAAATTGTGTTTTTTGAATGTTATGCTCTTTGTTTGGAACCATTTTATTCTCTACATTTTATGCTACACGGAAGGTTCAAACCATTTTCAACATTTCAGGTTCCACTCGATTCGTCAAGTATTGTCATGATATCCTGATTTTTGTTTCAGGAGTCGAACCAAACTATGATCCCATCTACGGTGAGTTGAAGATACAGAGATTTTCGATAATCACGGATATTCATTTGTGGTTCGAATTTAGCTCAAGCGAATCGAGCACCGCGGAATGACGACTCAATCACACTTATCTTTGCTTAAATTTCAGCTGCCGTGGCAAAGGTCAACGCCCAACTGTCAGACCTTGCGGATGATGTTAGACGGATCGCCCCCGGTAAGTTCAAAACAATGTCACCCAATGAAGATATTCAAGTCATAGCTACTAAGACATGCGTCAAATATTGACAAACTACAATAGTGTCATGATGTACCTATTTTATTTTCAGATCGCAGTTTACAGCTGAACGCAGACGCTGGTAAGTGACGAGTGGATACACTTACTTGACCAATTTATACGTCTACCAAAACGCTCAAATTATCTTTGTCTCTATTTTTATTTCAGATTCTGTTATTAAAATCAGAACCATTCTCAGAAGGACTGTAACTTCTATCGCAAACGGTAAAGGGGGTGAGTTGAAGACGACTTTACCCTTCAAAAATCGCGTGCCTAATGACATAAGGACGTAAGCGCCATTATACGACGTTTTGCTGTTTACAATGGCATAAAGTCGTATAATTTTTTTTTTTCACGCCAATCGCTCTGAAAACGTTCGAAACGTATAGATCAATTGAAATTACGAGATCGAAAAATGTAAGTGCAAAAGGTCGTTGGGCGGATACGACCTGCTTTTAACTGCGATTTTTATTATAGAACTTTTCGAAACGACGTCGATTTCGATTTTTCTTTGCGTGTCACGAGTTTTTACAACTATTTGGAAAAATCATTAAAAATTATGAAAAAGAATGTCGCTCACGACATTTTGCCTTTACGTTGTTTTTTATTTTTCCTTAAAAATTGTAATGAAAGAACGACGTATCCGCCAAACTTACGACCTTTTGCACTTACATTTTTCGATCTCGTAATTTCAATTGATCTATACGTTTTGGCCGTTTTCAGAGAGAATGGGGTGAAAAGAAAAATTATACGACCTTTTGCCACCAAAATCGCGTTTTTGGCGCTTACGACCTTATGCCATTAGACACGCGAAATGTTTTTGTGATCTACTGTTCGCTTCACATGTCAGGGTGAAGTCGAGGAATTGTTTCAATTCATTCCGATCAAATTTTATCGTAGATCGATCGAGATTTCTATTTCAATTCTTCATATTTCATTACTTTTCTCTCATTGCAGTTATATCATGCGTCAATTGGTGAATTTCCACTATGTCATGATACACATATTTTATTTTCAGGAACCGAATCAGCAATGGCTGCCAAATTCGCGGGTAAGTGACACTCATTCGAAAAAGACATCAAGCCTAGCTTGTCTTTCATCCAGCTGTTGTTAGAACTGAGCGAGAGTCGAAGACGACTTGATCATAACCTCTGTGTATTCCAATTTCAGATTTACTCGACACAGAAAAACGCAAAGTCATAACCCATTTGGAATATCGTAGAGCGGGAGCCGGAAGTGAGTTGAAGACGATTGTGCCCATCTAGAATATCGCGCATCAAGCACTTGAAAATTGTCTTGAGTATTGAGGTATCTTTTAATTTCCAGATACCAGCACTGAGATCACAGCTGCTGTGACCAGAATAACTCATTCATTCAACGTAATAAAGATCCGAATCGATGGGATTTTGAATGCTGCTTTCAAGTATGCCAAAAGTAAGTTGAATACAATCGTACCATTAGAAATATAATTGTCATACTGAGATCTATCGTTTGCTACAAACCAAATTTCAATTAGGCTTTCATAAATTGATCTATTTCCTTAGCCTCCAGTTAGGCAAACGTATTTGATATTCAACATTCGATCCCTGATTTCAATTGCACCACCAGTTTAGTACTACGATCTTATTGTGACTTTTTATACTATTTCATCCATCAACTAAAATATGATGATTTCTTAAATTATTTTTTCAAAGTGTTCTGGTAATTGCCATTGCATCGTAATTTCACTTTCTCAGGTCATTCATCATCATAAATCCCATGCAGCGGAAGAGACTATTGGTGAGTGTCGTGGACAGTATCACCTTATACGCAGATGCTGAATATATTAATCTACGAATTTTGGTGAATCAATTCGCAGGCCACTTCTTAGCAGCTATCGCGAAGCGGAATATTCGGGACCGCTTGTGCTAATCTGAAGAACTTTTTGTGGAAGAACGGAAATCATTTGCTGTACGAAAGACTACCACTTTCTTCCGGTATGTCTTCCAATTGATTACTGAATATGTATATACCAGTGACAATAATTCAAAGCTGCATAAGATTGTGACAGCAATAAAAATCAATTTCGAAAATATTAGTTTGCAGTATCGTATAAATTTTCTATTTCCTAACACAGATTCCGAATCCAAAAAAATAAAATTCAGAGGCCTTCATAAAAACGATTACTTTTTCCTTGCGACTCACGTGACATGTGAAAAGGTTTTTTATTTGCAACACCTGCATGAAAAGTTTGATCCCGTTCGGACCGCTGAACCGATTTGGATGAAATTTGCAAGGCATACTGTTCTTATGCCTGTCCTGGTCCCGGCAAGTGAGTGCCATCTCCAACCGCGCTCGTTGTACACTACGTCAACTCTCTGCATCGCGTTCCCTGCTCTCTCGATCGCTGCGCAAGCGACTTGTTGAATCGCTTATTTTTCCTTTTTTCGACTATTGCTGTGTGGTCTTCAATGACGTCTCCGAAACGGAAAATTCGCGCTTGCAACGGTTGCTCAATTCTTGCGTACGCTTTGTCAGTGGTGCCGCCCGCGATGAGCACATTACTCCTTACCGTCGGGAACTCGGTTGGCTCTCTGCTCGGGACCGTAGATCTTTCTTCCTCGGCTCTCTGCTCTTCTCTGTTCTTCGGAAGTCCACCCCACAGTATTTACGAACTCTCTTTGTAGATCGGGATGTCTCTGCGCCGGGCTCCGCCAGATTGGCAAGGAGTGAATTTGTTTTGCCGCGTTTTTCGACCACTGCCTACGAACGATCCTTCTCCGTTGCGGGTCTTCGTTTTTGGGATTCGCTTCCTGCCTCTTTGCGCGAGGCCCCCCTCTCTCTATACCTTTAAGTCGGCACTGCGTCGCCATCTCGTAGCGGCTGAGCGGGCGGGCCGGAACGGGTAACTTGCCCATTTTCTTTTTTTTGATTTTTTGATATTTCTTATTATTTTTCTCTTATTTTCTAGAACCGTTCAGGTTTACCTGATTTTATCTAATTTGACCACTGTGTCGCTCCCTGTGTTTTATCTTTATTTCATTGTATCTGTATTGCCTATCTGTGTTTCACCTTGTATTTGATAGCTTATGTCTTGCTCACCAGCGTTTAATTCCAATTTTAATTTTAATTTCAACTTTCTATTTCTTCATCTGTCTTGCTTGCTTCTGTTTCATTTTTACTTTACTATCATTATTATCTCTAAGCTATTTCTTTCTCTCGCTACAATCTTTTACATGTACTCTTCTGCTCATTATTGTATTCCCCTTTGTCCCACATCGACATGGACATAATAAACATTATTACATTACATTATCACATTACATTACATTACATTATGCCGAGGCTGTGCCAATAAAGTTTCCAAACGTCGCTCGCTAACCGTGTTTCAATACAAAATACCGTGAGGAATATTACGATACAGATAATTAGTCACTGATTATCCGGAAATAGTGATTCAAAAACCGAAAGACGTTCGGAATGATATCCATGGTTAAAGACATGACATGATTTGTCCGCTCACAATTAAGTCACCTTATGGCATCAACGGGCCTTCGATAATCTGTCGGATTGACGTTTTGTGGGACGGGATAAGACGACACGACATTAATTTAGGAACGATTGCTTGTCTATTTATTATAAAACGTGTAACCAAAAAGTACAGCGTGAGGTACGTTGTAGGTACGTCGTGGGAACTAACTCATGGCGTCCCCGCGTCTCTTATGGGGACGTGGTTGCTTGGTCGGACGCCTGATGGCGCCACTGCCTTGACTAGCGCCCAAGGTTGTCGGGACACGTCCTAGTCCCAACATAATCTTCAGTCATTTCGTATCTAGAAATGGTATAGAGGACATTTCAATGAAGGGATTCGCTTACCCCGATTGTCGAGTCTGATTCACATTGTATTGGCGCAAGTACTCGAATCGTTAATTCGTGATCACTTCTGAATATTTAATAAACTTTTATCATCGCCTATACCCTATTCATATAGTTGTGCATCGTGGACTACGAAGACCTAAGCTCAAATATTATTTTGTTCAGAGGTGAATGCCTAATTGGCGTTCACATCATCTGATTTTAACAAAAATTTCTTGACGTTTATCGTTCTTTGTCACATTTTGTGCATTTTTTTTTTCACTTGCATACCCTCAAAATCCGAAGAGAGATTTCAATAATTCAGAAAATCAACCGAATGACGCACATTATCTTGAAAATCGGAGAAACACATTTTCTTAATAATCATACTAGTTTTTCCAATAAATATTTCACACCGTATGGAGGATGATATGACTCATAGGTTCTATGAGTTCCATTGATGCTGAAGCATCGCTTCATACTGAAGAAAATATATTTTACAAGTGACTGTATGGAATCCGTCAATTTCTGTATTGGTTTCAACAGTTTTGGCACTTTTGAGCATCTCTTGAAGAGACCGTTCAGAAGATTATCGGTTCAATTTGCTCTATCCTCAAATTTCCCACTCTTCGTAATTTCCAAGTTCCTAAGTTAGTGTCATCCCTTCTAACGTCAAGATCACTTTGCCAATAGATTTTACAATTTCATGTCATACTTCATTGCAATTTATAGGCATCATGGGGCTCCCGCCTGATATCCTCACATAACTTAGTCCATGAAACAAAAGCTCCGTAGCAAATATGATCGAAAACTTACTTCACTTTTTATAGCCACGTCCCACGAGCAGAACACCAACATTGTGAAATATATTCGTGATAAGAATAAAATGAATATCACTCAAGTTCTCTTTATTGCATCATTTATTCACTTTGATAACGCTTTTTTTTTGACAATTCAACAGATTTCGAAATGCCGTTGCCCCATGGCCTTCGTAATTATAATTCACTGCCTGAAAAAAATCCACATTATAAAGGCTATGGGGCAACGGAATTTCTAAATCTGTTGAATTGTAAAAATAATAATAATAATAATAATAATAATAATAATACTAATTTAAAAAAAGTTTGATGAGTCCCTTGTTTTGTGAAGTTCAAATGGTTTCTGGAGGAAAAGGAAATAAACAGGACAGGGGACAATCGGGATACGTGATACTACTTTTATGCATCTGCCCCATTGTTGAAGCAATCGTTGCGTTACCATAATTAGACGTTTTCATAATTTTGAACCGGTCCTTGACGTTCTCCGCACGATCCGCACGATTATATTTACGCGCCACACCATCTCTAGGGCGCTTCGGAAATATAGCGAACGCAGCGCTACGTCTGTCTCTACGGCCAACGGGCGAAACGCCCAATATGGCCGCGACCACCAGTTGACATCGAGAATTATCATTTTATGCAGAATACCATATCCTGTCTCTATTAGTGCATGAAATGAAGAAGTTTTGCAATATGAATCTTCGGAATTCAATATAAAATTGCGCTCACCAATTCTTTTTCGCGTTCGTGACGCGTAGGCCTTGATATCAGTAAAAACAAGTGAAAACCGGGTACGGTGGGCAAAGCCTGACTCCAACATGCTCTTAAGGATGTAGTTCGGGTGAGAAACTATTTTCTATAATTGATATTTTACTGATGCCAACTTTTTCTCACAAGTTTTTACATTCAAAACTGAGAAGAAAAACCACAATATGTAATCCATAGAATTTGAAAATTCGGAATTGGTACTGGCGATGAAGAACTTGAGTCACAGGAATCCATTTTTTCGTCAATATCAGAATAGAACGAAGAGTAGATTCACGCGAGGAATTTGTTGTACAGTAAAAAAGTTCTCAAAAATGAAGTTTGAAACAATCATTTCTCCCAAAGAGGCACTTTCTTCGTCGTTTTTTTTTTTTGTTATTTTTTCGTACATTACATCATTGATCAAAAATCCAAATTTTATCACAGCATTCATGTCCTTTTGTATTGAATTTTCAAATTCAGAAATACGTTTTCGAGTCAAAAATATGGTTGTACACAGAAACGGACAGCTTTCATGGGGTGCTCTACGCGATTTTTACCACGAAAATTATTTTCTCGAATATCTTCTAAACGGAGGTTCCAAACGGACTCTCCTTTGGAAATCCGATGATTCATGAGCGCCAGATTCGATTGAACTGATGAGAGTCATCGAAATTGGAAAAAAAAAACAATGATTTGTTATACGTCGTAAGAGGTGGGGGCGTCACATATTTCCATTGATAGCTAAGTCTACGCGCCTCAATCGCAAAAAACAGCTTCTTGGCGGATTGCCGCGTGCCATGCCGAACACAGATATACCAAAACATCGTGGTTTTGTACAAAAACAAAGACGTGGTTTGGGTCCTACGAAAATGTGTTGTAACGTCCCAAATCGCCTTCACCGGCTAGCTGGGGATCCTTTCCTTGGGTGACGATTTTGGGGGTTACTCTATGTAGAGGTATTGGGTAGTAGGTGTAAGGGCACGAGGTTGTGGTTGGAATTCGAAATGCACGTGAACAGCCGTTGACTGGGTACAGACAACTATAACCGCACATGCACTCGAGGGATTGGGTGTTTGAGATCCCTGAGGATCAGCAGTTGCCACGCACTGGGCAACGGTAGCCGTTCAAGAACTCGAAGGAGGTTGGTGTTCGTATTTCATGAGGAACAGCCGTTGACACGTACTGGACAACAATAGCCGCTCACGAAAACGAAGGATTGGGTGATTTCGGAACCCACGAGGATCAGCTGTTACCACGCAACGGATAACGATAGCCGCTCGCGGACCCGGGGAATGGTTGGATAGGGTCTGGTGACGATGATTAATCCACAATTAGTTATTCAGGAACACAATAACTTTTATTTCACACGTTTATATACACAGATTGCGTTCGTCGAGGACGTAATCGAGAATAGGATTATTAATTCAAGATGATAATCAACTTGAATAGAAAAGAAAGAGATTTGTTTGTTTAAGAAATAGTGTCGCAGGTTGGTTATTCGAGCCAACCAAGTTAAACCACGCGTTTGGAGATTTTATAAAAATCTAAGAAAACCAATCATTGAGACTTATTTGAAAGTCTGAGTGAACCATTGTTAAAGACTTATTTGAAAGTAAACCAATGTTAGAGACTTATTTGAAA
This sequence comes from Euura lappo, assembly GCA_018257835.1. NCBI lineage: Eukaryota > Metazoa > Arthropoda > Insecta > Hymenoptera > Tenthredinidae > Euura > Euura lappo. Next base: position 223,121 of record JAEUYN010001884.1, read on the forward strand.
GTCGGAGAAAACCAAATGTTAGAGGTTTATTTGAAATCAGAGAAAAGAGCTTTGGGTGATCACTAGTTTTCGCACAGAAGGTGCTATACCGATTGGCTTGTCGTGTCCAGTGGGCCGCTGCTTATATAGGCGATAGCGCGGAGGCCTGGAGTGTTCTATGATGTTCTTTGGTCATCCGTTACATTGAACCAGCTGAGACGTCCTGAAGGACACAGCGGGGGGAAAAACGACATCCGCTACACTCAGGGGAAACTCAATCAAGCGTCGTACTAGTTATAATTTGTTTATGTTTAATTCTTTGTATTTTTACGCTCTCTATATGTAATTCTTCGCCTAGGATCAACGCTGCGACAGCTCTACACTTCGGCACTCTCCGACAATCTCCGTCACGGCTACACGCCTACGAACGTGCAAGCTACCTGGCCTAGGATAAAGAGGTTAGAGATAGCCAGCGTTTCCCGATCACCCGAAACTCTCGACGCAGTCCAGCTGCCGGCGTATAGGGACGAGTTCATACAAATCCTCCCGCCAGCTGAGCTGATCAACTTCATGGAGTTAGGCCGCTAACGCTAAGGATGTCTCCGAGACCGGTGTTTTGAGCCGAGTGGAGGCCACTACTCGACTTCCTGGCTCGGTGACCGAGGTTATAAAGCCTGCAGACCCGTAACACCTACTGTTTCAGCTACCGCATCGTCGCGTCGTCAGGTACCCCCTAGACGAGACGTCTCCGAACTCTGAGGGCTCGCTCGTGATCGGGGCTGAAAGATGCCCAGCACGACTGGTGGAGGCGGCCTGCGTTACGAAGACACCTACCGCCTACCGCCAGAGTCCGGCTAAGGAAAGACCGCGTGGATTCCCATCGGACCGACTCAGAGCATCGGCAGCAGCAGATCGGTATAGCCCTAGCGAGCTACAACGCGAGAGGAGCCACGATCGTGACGTCAGAGGAACCGAGGATTGCCGAATGTCCAGATTTGCATAAGAGGGGTGATCGTTGACCTATCACCGCTAAGTGGCTGTTCCGAACTTTGACTTCGTACGGCTAAGCCATGAGTGACACGAATTGTCTATAAATCAGGGAGAGCAACGAGACTCGGTCTCTTCTACGCTTCGCTGTGCTCCCGAACGGACGTCTCCAGCTACGAACATTTATAGATAATTCCTCCTCTTGCTTACCTCATCCCTCTATCGCTTCTGTAACTTCAATTCTCTACCTTCTCGCTATCGCACAATCTTTCCTACCGCATTTCTTCCTCCGTTAGCTTTGTTAAGTAATTTAGAGTTTCTTTTTGTATTTAAAACTTCGAGTCAGTGTCTTTTCACGTCTGCATTTAAGGTAAGGCTTCCGCCTGTTTATGTAAAGTTACGAGGTCGTTCTATCGTGCTATCGTTCAGTCTTATAATCGGATGATCTATCGCTCAGTCTTTGTTTAATACCTACCGTATGGCTCTTATATCGTCCTACCGTCTGTAGGCGAATCTTTGTTTGAGAATCACGGTCTCGTCGGTGCTGCGCTTGCGACCGCGATTCCGTGTGATTCCATTTACGTTACGTTTCTGTTCTTTACCGATCCGTTATACGTTACGCTATACGTTTGAGCAACCTTTACTGAACGACCTCCCGACTGAACCACTTTTCGTGATATCTCTTGATATTTGAGCATGATCTTTTGGTAACTACGTTCTACCGTGCCCTTCTGGTTTACGATTTATATTTTGCTGTTTATCTGTATGGTAATTTATGATTTACGCATGCCATTGCATGCGATTTACGATTGAGTTTCCCTGAGGTAGTTCCCCTTGCGTAGAAGCAGCCGCGGAACTAGTTTATTAGTTATTTATTGTTCTTTGATTTCTTTGCCTATCGTTACGTCTACGCTACCTTCCGTATCTATGTCTTTTTGATAATTTCCGTAGCGATGATTGTAACGATTTGTACTCCGCGTTATTTTTAGTATTGTAACTTTTAAGTAATTCTTTGTGAATATTTTATTGACTTCCTACTCTCGTTTCGCCTATCGTACAGACCCCGTATCTGCATTTTTCTATCGTAATTAACGCATCGCATTTCGCTTATGAGTATGACGTCGCTTTGTGACGCTTACCTTTAAGTCTGTATCTTTTATTATATCGAGTCTGCGACTTTACCTCCTTCCGTTAATTCTGCCTTGTTCTGTACGATGCGCTTACGTTTTGCTGTTTTTATGTAATAATTCTCTTACGTATTCTTGTGAATTTTCTTGCTTATGACTGATTTCTGTGATCATTTATTGTAAAACTGGATTGCTATTGCTTTACTTAATATAGAAGGCTCCGCCTACCGTTAAACTACTTACCCACGTGTCATTTACTGGAGAACCTACCCACTCTTATACCATACGTTTTGAGTAAACTGCAGCTTAGCCGAGCAGTGCTTCTATCTCTCGTTATCGAACCTACCGTTTGCTGAATATCGTTTGTTTAGTCTGTTTTGTTGATTAACCTACCGTACGGCGGTACATTCGGTACCTGGCGCCCAACTCTTTTAGTTTGGTACGTTAACTAGTAAAGAAGCTTTCTTATTGTAAACGGTGGACTGTTTTCTCAGTCTCAGTCACTTTTACCGTTACAAACGTTCCATGGTGTTCTGTGTTGTCGGCTGAACTAATTGTTTTTATCAAATATGTTATATAACAACTTTAGTTCTAATTACATTTAACTAGTGTTTCTCGCAAATAAATAAACGTTAGCCATATTTTTGGTTATGCATATAATACGTCATAACGTGAGCTTCCAGAACGTTCTATCGTGTTCTATGCTCACTTACGCTAGACGGATACTTCTACACTCTTTGGTAGTTCGCTTTTGAGATACATTTAATAATTGAACAAAGGAAATCTACGTTTCTGTCAGACGACTGTTTTGGGCGTCGTAGTGTCAATTTGGCGATAGTCAAACAGCTGGGATCATGGTGGGTCATGGTGAATCATGGACGGCAAAGAGTTTTCGGCAGCGGCCAAAAGATGGCGTCCTCCGCGTATCCCTAGGACCGCGTCGGTAAGTACGCTATCCGCCTAGTGTCGGACTCATCTCACCGATCGAGCGATCGAAGCAGCCGGCTGTGAGTGACAAAAGCACGTGGAATGTGCCTAATTGTCTCGGAATTTCCAAAGAATGTTGTTATGATTGTGAAAAGGCACAGAACACGAACGGGCAACATCAACAGTTCATCGGTAAGTGCTATAATAATGATACTAATAATAATAATGATAATAATGATAATAATGATGATGATAATAATAATAATAATGATAATAATAATAATAATAATAATAATAATAATAATAATAATAATAATAATAATAATAATAATTTATTGGTCATTTCCAATACAGAGGAAGAGAAAGGTATAGCGAGCTAGGCATAGACAATAGTAATCAAAAAACAAAAAACAAGATAACATACTAGAGCAACAACAAGGAGAAGACCAGGCCCAGATCAGAGATGAGATGAAATTATGCTAAAATAAGTGATAGTAAAACGAATAAGAGATAGTGAATCTGAATGAAAACACAAAAACAAACAAGAACGATTTAATCAACGATAATATTATTATTATTACCGTCATTGTCATTGTCATTGTCATTGTTATTGTCATTGTCACTGTCATTATCATTATGATTATTTTTATCATTGTTATTATTATTATTATTATTATTATTATTATTATTATTATCATTATCATGATCATCATCATCATCATCATCATCATCATCATCATCATCATCATCATCATCATTATCATTATTATTATTTTTTTTTTACAATTCAACAGATCTCGAAATTCCGTTGCCCCATGACCTTCGTAATTATAGCCTTCGCGTTCGTGACGCGGAAGCTTTGATATCAGTAAAAACAAGTGATAACCGGGTACGGTGGGTAAAGCCTGACTCCAGCATGTCGACGTGGTACGGGGTCTCTCTACTGTCTATAAATACGACGGATCGGATGAATTCTAATCAGAAACCTATTTCTAACGAAGTAAGTGGCTACCTTCAACATGAACAAGATCGTCTGTCTTCTCGTCGCCTCGTCGGTGTGGGTGGGTGTTGCCAGCGGTAAGTTGCAGATACTGATCTATTTTCCAATACAACGAAACCTCACTTATACTTATTTCAATCGTGTACGCTAGAAAAAACATACGGCGCATTTCACGCCAACTCGACCAGTGTTAAACCCCGACAATCTCAAAATCCTTTCATGTTTTTTTCTAACATTCTACTCAGTAAAAAACGCGTCCTAAATTTTCTTCAGATTTTTTTTTATGAAACCGTTAATTCGTTATGAATTTCTGAAGTTGATTGAGAATGCCCCTTTTAAGAAATCTGAAAAAATTCTAAAAAATCCAGTGGATGACAGAAAACAGCCCCGTTTAGGAAAACGTGGGCCGAATTTTTATTATATTTTTTTTTCTCAATTCGGAAGTTTCTCATTTCAAAAACTGATATAAATACAGGATCAAATAGTAAGCGACGAATAAGGGTGATAAATGGTGAAACCGAACGTTTCCGAGTAAATTGAACCTTGTTTGACGCTTGAAATTTGATCCTGTGTTAGATAATTTCAGTTTCAAAAATGAGAAAATTCCGAATTGAGTGAAAAAAAAAATTGAAAAAAAATTCGGCCCACGTTTTCCTAAACGGGGGCTGTTTCATGTCATCCACTGGATTTTTTAGAATTTTTTCAAATTTTTAAAGATTTCCAGGAAAAAATGGTTTAGATCTAATTCGCATCTCCGGAGAACTAATTTGGATCTAAGTAGATCTAATTTTTAATTTTGGAAAATCGTAGATCTACCTAGATCTACTCAGATCTCCGAGGATTTTCGTAGATCTACGTAGCTTCGAATTGATCTACTGCCATGTTCGAATGCTCATGCTTGTTAGATCTATGTATATCCACCCAGATATCTTTAGGTCTACTTTAGATCTAGGTAGATCTACTTTAGATCTAGGTAGATCTACTGTAGATCTAGGTAGATCTGAGATGAGTAGATGGATTAATTGCAGTAAAACGTTGTTGCTCATTGAAGCCAAGTAGATCTACTTGGATCTGAGTAGTTCTGGTAGGGGAGAATGGGGGAATGACGGTCATCAGGCAATGCCGGTCAGCTCTAATTTGCATTAAAACCAGCGATTATATCGAACTGCTTTCCGCTGTTCGCTTACAAACATGATGAATAACTAATTTATCATACCGTGCCTGTTGAACCAACATAAACAAATGATAAAATGATAATCATTAGTTTTCACCCTTTTTCTTGTAAGAAACACCTTATTTTAAATAGGAATTTTACGAAACCTATAGTCCTGAAAATCAACTTGCATTATTATTCACGTCTTCTTTCGTTCGCTATTTTTCATTCCGTTTGTGTTAGAATGTTGTCATCGTATGTATAAATGTGTTTATTTGCCGTAAAAACAAATGAACTGCTCGGGGTAATGGCGGTCACGTGCATGGGGAAATAACAGTCGAGGCTCACGACAGTGGCTAGCTATCGAGCCCGTGCGGCGCCGAGATTTTAGGTTAGTTGGGCCAGAATTTGAGGTTAGAATATCGACATTTTCTGTTTACTAGTGATTTAACCGACTCCCATTACCCCAAAGTTGACCGTAGTTACCCCGGAAAGCTGACTGCAGTTACCCCAAGAGCAACCGCAATTACCCCCACACGCTGGACAATGACGCGCAATGCAGGGTTTGTAATTTTCAACGAAAAGTTTATTTAATGTTTTTTTGTTACTGTCATAAGATGACCTACAGTCAAAAAATGATCTGTAGAATATGGGTTGAATATTCTATTTTGGCTCAAAGCACGGTTGCCCTGAAAAAAAGAGGTTAAATGTTAGTGACCGTCATTCCCCCATTCTCCCCCACCGTATTTGGAAATATTTCAAGTCTTTCTGGACTGATTGGACCATAAGTATGCCAGAAACGCACGTATTTTCAGAAGGCGCCTGAGCTCATCTAGGACGGTACAGGTTTGGTAATCCGAGGTTCGAGGGTTCGATTCCGATTTGTTCGATTGTCACAATTTTTTTGTTTTATATTTTTTTTTCCTTACTCGTATTTGGAAAGGAAGAATCATGGGTGTGACGATCATTCAGTAGATAATCAATTTTATTTTTTTTGGAAATTGACGTTTCGGCCAATCATGGTTGGCCATTATCAAAATCTGTAAAGATTCAATTTATATTTGTATTACAATTTTTAACAACTAAAAATTAATTAAGGTTAGCCCTAGGTTTGTACTGCTAAACGTAGTTATGAAATAGCGCATACATTATAACCTACAAAGGATCGGAGTCACAATGTGGTCGTTATTTAAGGTTATGTTAACCGATATATGTATTCTACTGTTTTGATTCTAAAGCTACTCTAAGTTATAAATTATCAAATAAATATACAGTTATAGTGAAAAGACATTTCTGGATTATTTTATTAACAAATTTTCTGGTCTGGAAGAACAAGAAACTTACATCTTTGCAACTTCGATCGAGCCTGAGGTGTTCTATGTAGGCTCTATGGCGGCGAAGTGACCGAGAAGCGGTTTCAGTTTCCGGAAGTGATCCAGTGCGCGAGTAATCGATAATCGAACCTCGTTATCTTTACGATTTGAATCTTGTTCTTGCAGACCAGAATTATGTTTTACAAATTGGAGCATATATGCTGCTAAGTCGGTCAATGTCAGTTCTTTTATTACATGTGTTGTGTCTAGCAATGTTGATCATTTCCTTCAGAAGTCGGTTATGATAGTTAGATTCTTTAGTAATTATCTGTGTATTATCAAAATCGAAAGTGTGACCCCAACTTAAGGCATGATCTGATAACGCTGATTTGTTACTGTCTTTACATTTAATACTATATTTGTGGTCATAGATTCTTTTATGTAAGTGCTGCTTTGTTTGACCGACGTAGCATTTATCGCATCCATTGCAGTCGATCCTATAAACCAAGTGGGATTCATCTAATGTTTTCACCCTATCCTTCAGGCGTGTGAACAAACTGGCAGAGGTGTTAGTTATTTTAAAAATGACCTTAATGTTATGTTTACCTAGTAGTTTGCCAATTTGTTCTGATAGCCCGTAAACGTAGGGCAAAATTGTGGTGTTATTAAACCGATGTTCGTTCAGTTCTTTTTTAATTTGGTATACTTCGTTATTGTATAGCCTATCTATTCTTGTTACCTTTACTTGGTTTATAAGACCGAGCGGATAACCATTTCTAAGCAGTGTGTTGACAATCAGTTTCAGATTTTTCTCCCTCCATACAGGCTCGGCGAGCTTAAGACCTCTATCAATTAGTCCAGCGATAACACATTTTTTGTGTACAAGGGGATGATGTGAGTTGAAGTTCAGATACCGACCTGTCCATGTGGATTTTTGGTACCAATCAATTGATAGCTTGTCGTCATTGTTAATGACGACGAGGTCTAGAAAGCTAATCCTGCCATTAGTTTCTAATTCAGTCGTAAAGTTTAAATTATGATGGAAATTGTTGAAACTGTTGGCTATGGTATGTATATGGTCTAAGTGCACTGCGGTAAGAATATCATCAACATATCGTTTGAAGAACGGAAGTTGGTAAGGTAATTTTGGGATTACATCATTTTCTAGCCTTTCCATGACCAAATTGGCTATCGCCGGGCTAATTGGAGAACCCATAGCTACCCCTTCTATCTGTTTATAAAAAACGCCTTTGTGTACAAAGAAGGTGGAATCTAAGCACAGTTTAACTCCTTCAAGGTAGTCTTTTTTAGGTAAGTCGGAGTGTTGTTCAATTTCATTCCATCTACTGTTCACGCAATCCAGAACCAGATCCACAGGCACATTAGTGTATAAAGAAGTGACATCCAACGAGATGAGCTTATGTTGAGGTGGTATGCTCAAACCTTTTATCGAGTCAGCGAAAGACCATGAGTCCTTCGTGTGATAATTAGACTTACTCGTATTCACGATTTCTCATTTTATGACGATAGTGAGTATTTTTTCATTATAGTTATGCAATTAATCAATGTTTTTTCAATTCATTTACGGAATTAACATTGGCATAAAAATTAGATCTACGTACATCTCTTGGGATCTCATAAGACCTACGCAGATCTCATTAGATCTATTCCAAAATTTAGATCTACGTAGATCTAAAGCATTAAATCTACACAGATCTACCCGATTTTTTCCTGGGGGGACATTCTCAATCAACTTCAAAAATTCATAACAAATTACAGGTTTCTTAAAAAAATAAAAAAAAATTAGGATGCGTTTATTACTGAGTAGAATGTTAGAAAAAAAAACATGGGATGATTTTGAGATGGTCGGGGTTTATTACTGGTCGAGTTGGCGTGGAATTCCCCATACATATAAGTGAGAATAACGTAAAAAAAAAAAACTAATCAACTGTCAAGTGGTTCGATAGCTTCCACGTCAGCATTGCAATTATTCAAACATTCTGTTCATCAACAGGTGAAAAAAGAAACCTGTTTTGTAGATAAACGTAGAAATATTTTTGCATCAAGGAGTAAAGTATTCTCGATACAGCAACGATACAATATTGAATTCTTGATTTCAATTCCAACAGCCAAACTAGAACTCACGGACGTATATCGAAAGCAATCAATTTTTCGAGTATTGTTTCTCGAAATATTTAACGGTATACTTATTTTGCAGCAATTATTCTGCAGACTTATCGAATCGTTATGCCTACATTTTAGTATCACAGGAAGTAAAATTTAAAACCGTAAAATGGTACTGAAGTGGGAAATCGAACATTCGTCGAACTCGTGTATATCAAGAGCAATCAACTTTTGAAGTGTTGTGTCACGAAATATTTAACAGCACACTTAACATTCTTAGCACGTATGTTCTGCAGGTGGTAAGATTCATTGAATCGTTAAAAATAAAAACTATGCGTACGTCATCACGATTTAGATAAAATGTGTTTTTTGAACGTTATGCTCTTTGTTTGGAACCATTTTACTCTCTACATTTTATGCTAATACACGGAATGTTCAAACCATTTTCAACATGTCAGGTTCCGGTCGGTTCGTCAAGTGTTGTCATGATATCCTGATTTTGGTTTCAGGAGTCCACCCGACCCAGGCTCCCACCAACAGTGAGTTAAAGATACAGAGATTTTCAATAGTGACTGATATTCACTTGTTGTTCGAATTTAGCTCAAGCGAGTCGAGCACCGCGAAATCAATTTTTCAAGTATTGTGTCTCGATTCGATCCTCACACGCGCTTTTTAATATTTTGATGATACTTATTTTGCAGCAATTATTCTGCAGACTTATCGAATCGTTATGCGTACATTTTAGTATCACAGGAAGTAAAATTTAAAACCGTAAAATGGTACTTAAGTGGCAAATCGACCATTCGTCGAACTCATGTACCTATATCAAGAGCAATCAACATTTGAAGTGTTGTGTCACGAAATATTTAACAGCTCACTTAACATTTTGTAGCACGTATTCTGCAGGTGGTAAGATTCATTGAATCGTTAAAAATAAAAACTATGCGTACGTCATCACGATATAGATAAAATGTGTTTTTTGAACCTTATGCTCTTTGTTTGGAACCATTTTATTCTTTACATTTTATGCTACACGGTATGTTCAAACCATTTTATTTTTTATTTTTTATTTAGTTTAGTTCATGTCCACAGCAATGCTGGACAATAATTGCATACAAAATAATATGGCATGCAAAAAAAAAAAAAAGCGAATCATCATGCATGATTTACAAATAGGTAGACAGCAAAGTAAGAGCAGAAATAAGTACAGGTGAGAATACAAAAAACAATAATAATAAAAATAGAATGGCAGTACAGAAAAGTATTTGAAGGTCAAAATGAAATAAAAATAAAATCTAAATAAAAATAAAAAAAATTTAAATTTAAAACAAGCCATATTTCAAGGTCTCTCCCGACGTGCAAGCTCAGATTCAAAGAGAAACCTGCGCAACCCTCGCTTGAAGATTGAAAGAGAGCGGGCTCCACGCAGAGAAGCGGGGAGCGAGTCCCAGAAACGAAGCCCAGCAATCGAGAAGGACCGTTCGTACGCAGTAGACGTATGGCGTGGAAGGACGAATTCGCTTCTTATCAATCTGGCTGAACCCGGTGCAGAGGCATCCCGATTCTCAAAGAGTGCCCGAAGGTACAGCGGAGTGGCGGTTCGAACTACATTAAAGAACAACGAGCCAAGTAGGTATAGTCTCCGGTCCCGAACAGAGAGCCAGCCAAGTTCCCGGCGATACGGGGTGATATGATCGCCTCGAGCCACACCACTAACAAAGCGTACGCAAGAATTGAGGAGACGCTGCAACTGCGAATTTAACACTTCAGAGACATCATTGAAGACCACACTACAATAGTCAAATATGGGGAAAATAAGCGATTCAACGAGTCTTTTGCGTAGCGGCTTGGAGAGCGATGAGCGCGACGCGGAGAGCTGTCGCAGAGTGAAACGAACACGGTTTGAAACGGAACTTATTTGCTGGGACCAAGACAGCCTGCTATCGATGAGAAGTCCAAGATCACGCACCGAATCAGAGTAGGAAAGCGAGACACCGTTCAGGACTACTCTAGGAGGATCCAGCGATTTGATCCTAGCGACAAAAATAGCGCTCCCGAGAGCAAGGACCTGGGTTTTGGCAGCATTGAGCTTGAGGGAATTCGCAGTGGACCAGCCTAGTATGGCCTCAACGTCTTCATTTAACCTGGCAAGAGCTACCGGTAGTTCGTCGAAACCGCACTGAAGGTAGATCTGCAGATCGTCAGCGTACATAAGGTGCTCGGTGTGGAGAAGTACCCGGGAGAGATCATTGGCGAAGAGCAAGAAGAGCAAAGGCCCTAAGACAGAGCCTTGGGGCACACCCTGGTCTAACGGGAGCCACGAGGATAATTTACCGTCGGACCATTTTCAACATGTCAGGTTCCACTCGATTCGTCAAGTCTTCTCATGATATCCTGATTTTTGTTTCAGGAGTCGATCCAACCCAGGCTTTCATCTACGGTGAGTTACAGAGACGGTTACGGTTAAAGATACAGAGATTTTCGATAATGACAGATATTCACTTGTTGTTCGAATTTAGCTCAAGCCAGTCGAGCACCGCGGAATGACGACTTAATCAGTCCTCTTTACTTAAATTTCAGATGCCGTGACAAAGGTCCACGCCCAACTAGCGGAACTTGCGAATGGTGTTAGTCAGATGGCCGTCAGTAAGTTCAAAATAATGTCACCCAATGAAGATATTCAAGTCATAGCTACTAAGACATGCGTTAAATATTAACAAACTACAATAGTGTCATGATGTACCTATTTTATTTTCAGTTAGCAATTTGTTGACCATCGCAGACGCTAGTAAGTGATGAGTGGATACACTTACTTGACCAATTTATACGTCTACCAAAACGATTAAATTATCTTTGTCTGTATTTTTATTTCAGATTCTGTGACGAGCATCGAAACCGATCTCGTAAACACTTTATATTCTATCACAAAAGGTAGAGGGGGTGAGTTGAAGAGGACTTTACCCTTTAAAAATCGCGTGTCTAATGACATAAGGACGTAAGCGCCATTACACGAAGTTTTGCTGTTTATAATGGAATAAAGTCGTATAATTTTTTTTTCACGCCAATCGCTCCGAAAACGTTCGACACGTATAGATCAATTGAAATTACGAGATCGAAAAATGTAAGGGCAAAAGGTCGTAAGTTGGGCGGATACGATCTTCTGCTTTTAACTGCGATTTTTATTATCGAATTTTTCGAAACGACGTCGATTTCGATTTTTCTTTGCGTTTCACGAGTTTTTACAGCTATTCGGAAAAATCATTAAAAATTATGAAAAAAAAGTGGCGCTCACGACGTTTTGGTTTTACGTTGTTTTTTATTTTTCCTTCAAAATTGTAATGAAAGAACGACGTATCCGCCAAACTTACGACCTTTTGCACCTACATTTTTCGATCTCGTAATTTCAATTGATCTATACGTTTTGGCCGTTTTCAGAGCGAATGGCGTGAAAAAAAAATTATACGACCTTTTGCCACCAAAATCGCGTTTTTGGCGCTCACGACCTTATGCAATTAGACAAGCGAAATGTTTTTGTGATCTACTGTTTGCTTCACATATCAGGGTGAAGTCGAGGAATTGTTTTAATTGATTCAGATCAAATTTTATCGTAGATCGATCGAGATTTCCTATTTCAATTCTTTATATTTCACTACTTTTCACTCATTGCCGTTATATCATGCGTCAATTGGTGAATTTCCACTTTGTCATGATACACATATTTTATTTTCAGTAACCGAATTAGCATCGTCTGCCAGATTCCGGAGTAAGTAACACTCATTCGAAAAATACATCAAGCCTAGATTGCTTTTCATCCAGCTGTTGTTAGAACTGAGTGAGAGTCGAAGACGACTTGATCATAACCTCTGTATTCCAATTTCAGCTTTACTCGCCCGAGTACAATCCAAGGTCATATTCGATTTGGAAAGAAGTGGAGCGAAATACGGAGGTGAGTTGAAGATGATTGTGCCCATCTAGAATATCGCGCATCAAGCACTTGAAAATTGTCTAAATTATTGAGGTATCTTTTAATTTCCAGCTCCCATCAATGAGGTCAGAGCTGTTGCGACCGAAATAAATGATTTATTCGACGCAGCAAAGATCCGAATTGATGCGATTTTGAATGCTGCTTTCAGGTTTGCCGGAAGTAAGTTGAAAACAATCGTACCATTAGAAATATAATTGTGATGCTGAGATCTATCGTTTGCTACAAACCAAATTCCAATTAGGCTTTCATAAATTGATCTATTTCCGTAGCCTCCAGTTAGGCAAACGTATTTGATACTCAACATTCGATCCATGATTTCAATTGCTCCACCAGTTTAGTACTACTGAACTACGATCTTAAAAAAAAGCGTCTTCCCGCCCCAGGCAGCTCATAGTTCCTCGCTGCCGGACTTCCACGCTCCAAAAATCCTTTATGGTCGCTGCCGTATATTTTTGGAATTCTCTCCCGCCCGAAGTTATCCTCGCGGGTTCCCTACCGATTTTTCGAATTCGCTTATTTGCTTACCTGCTCGAACGGGAACGACAGGCCGTGGCTGGTCTTATCTGAATAAATATATTTTTAATGATTGGCCTTCGTTCGGGAGCTACGCCTTGTTGTATGTGATAATATCGGTAAAGTACGTAATAGTATATTATGTGGCATGCCCGTTTCGGCTCGTCAGGTAAAACCAACGGCTCGTACGAAAAACATAACCTCGCCAGAAAACAGTTACTTTACGGGCGCGTCTAGTAAAGGAGTAGGCAAAACGAATCTGAGAACTATATATCGGCAACGAAAAAGACAGCTTTTGAAAGTTTGACAGCTTCCGACTGTCTTCAGGGCGCACAACCGAGCATCGGGTCGCGAGCCAATCGGCACGTCGGAAAAACGCTTACGTCCGAAGTCGGCAAAATATCTCGAACTTCGATAAAACGATTCGATCCTCGCACGCGCTTTTTAATATTTTGACTAGAGAAGCCCGACGCGCGCTTCGCTCGTGGTTATCCTTCATCAGATCAACCAGCAAACGACACACTCGAAGCCACAGGCGAATTATGAATTTCTATAATGAATCGAGACTAATTATTTCACTTCTTTGACCATCAACTTTTCTACGTACGGAGCTCTTTTACCAAGTCAGTTCTCACCTATTTCCCCAGTATTATCCTTTCTATTTTTCCCAGCTCTTCTTCCTCCTTCCTCGTCTCTTCTTCCTCATCTCTTCATTCCTCCTCTGTTCTTCTCCGTACATCCTACCTCGTTTGTGTACTGGTTCTCTGGTGCACTATTAGCCCTCTCTATCTTTTCTTCCAGCCCAAACTTTGCGTTCTGTATCTCTTTCCCTGACATTCCAGTCTCTTTTCTGCTCCTGCTCGCCATTCAGCTTTCTCTTTTCTCGTTCACCTTCCATATCTCTCTTTGCCTCTTCTTACGCCGTTCCTTTCCTGATTCTCTCTGCTTCCTTCCTTGCTAACACTCTCCGCTCTTCTGCTTCCAGTCCTTCCGCCTCCATACTCAGTTCCGCCTTTCTCCGCTTCGCTCCGCAATCCCACGTCCCTTTTTCTCCACGCTATCTTTGCTGTTTTCTTCTCTTCCTTTTTTCTGGCTTCTTCGTCTTCTCTTGCCGATGCTTTCTCTTCATCTAGGCACTCAGCCCGCACTACCAGGTCCCGTCCATATTCACCCCATCTCCCTCCTCTACCTTCCTTCCTTGCTCCTTTCCTATCCACTCTTCTATCCTTCCGTTGTCTCCGTTTTCTTTTCTACTCACATCTCTCGATACCACATTCTTTACCTTTAATTTTTCTTTCCTCACGTCCTGTTGTCATTCTTTGCTTCTCTCTCTCGTTTGCCTTTTTCCCCTGTTGCTTTAAAATCTTCTGTGGCACTGCATCTTCGACCTCCCCGAGTCGTCTGTCGAAGTCGACAACTATTCTGGACTTAATTACCAGCTTGATATCAAACTTTGTTTTGATTTCCATACAATTCTTGATCCATGCAAAAGCCCTCTACTCTATCGACTGGTTGCCCTAATTGGTTGCTCAAGTTTATAAACAAACATATGAATCAATGGGGGAGGATGCTTTCGACATAAATCGTTTGTAAAGAAATCATTTCTACGTATTTCGCTTTTACAGTAGATAATTTCAGCAAAGTTCGAATCGACGGAGTTCGTTTTTACAGAATTCATTTCTGGTAGTCCGTTTCTATACAGAGTTCGTTTCTGAAAGTTCGGTTTTACAGGATGTGATTCTGAAAGATCGATTTTATGTACAATCTGAGGTGTTCTGTCGCCCTAAAAAGATCTTCGTTCCAGGGTTTTTTGGCCTCAGAATATTTTGGCTGTGGATTTCTTGAATAGACGTCATTTTTACGAGGTGATGTTATAGGGTGGAGAACGATCTTTCGCGCACCTATTTTGTGGAGACGAAATTCCGGAATTGATTTCTGTAGGATCGAACATTCAGAACGGAACTCTTTTAAATCGATTTCTGTATGAACAACACCGCCCTAACTAATTTTGCAGAACTTTGCAGAAATAATATACTGTATAAACTAACTCTTTAGAAACAAACTTTGTAGAAACGATTTCTGTATAAACGATGTGCTCCCTTACTAACCGCGGCTCACTTTTTTGACGTTCGTCCTTCACTCTGCACGAATCGGACAACTTTTTTCCAACGTTCCTTCACTTCACACGAATCGGAGAATCCTCCACACCTTATACGATTTTCTTCAATAGCTTGCAACGATATCGGAAGATCTTTCCACAGACGGCTTTTGACAATTTCTACGCTGCACACCCAAGCATCGAGCGAAATTCTTCTGTAATAAAATCCTCTTAGTATGATATGATATTGAAAAACTTTTTTTTCATGTACTTGGCGCGAGACTCTACCGAGTCTCTTGATATGCTCATGATGATGTCAAACTATTCTTCCTCAATTTATTTGTTTTGCTGCCTCAATTTATAAACAAACATTACCATTTCATCCTAACCTTAGTCGGCTCACTTTTTTTCTGAATTCTTTGAATCATTAACCTCCTAACAAATTTCTTCACTTCGCATGAATCGGTGAACCTCATACGAATCGGAGAACTCTCCTCACTTTCCACTGAAACATAATAAAACTATAAATATGTTATATGCTGCTACGATATACTAACCTTGAGTCACGTTTTTTTTTAATGATGTGCATGAATCGGAGAATTCGGATAATTTTTGATAAACTTGCACGAATCGTTAAGCTTTAACGGGCTTTTCCTTCTCCGCAGACCTTCTATCGGCAACGAAAGAGACAGCTTTTTACAGTTTGACAGTTTCCGACTGTTTTCAGGGCGCACAAGATACTTATTTTGCAGCAATTATTCTGCAGACTTATCGAATCGATATGCCTACATTTTAGTATCACAGGAAGTAAGATTTAAAACCGTAAAATCGTACTGAAGTGGAAAATCGACCATTCGTCGAACTTATGTATATCAAGAGCAATCAACTTTTGAAGTGTTGTGTCACGAAATATTTAACAGCACACTAAACATTTTTAGCACGTATATTCTGCAGGTGGTAAGATTCATTGAATAGTTAAACATATAAACTATGCGTACGTCATCACGATATAGATAAATTGTGTTTTTTGAATGTTATGCTCTTTGTTTGGAACCATTTTATTCTCTACAATTCATGCTACACGGAAGGTTCAAACCATTTCCAACATGTCAGGTTCCACTCGATTCGTCAAGTATTGTCATGATATCCTGATTTTTGTTTCAGGAGTCGAACCAAACTATGATCCCATCTGCGGTGAGTTAAAGATACAGAGATTTTCGATAATGACAGATATTCACTTGTTGTTCGAATTTAGCTCAAGCGAATCGAGCACCGCGGAATGACGACTTAATCACAGTCCTCTTTACTTAAATTTCAGATGCCGTGACAAGTACCCAAGACCAACTGTCAGAACTTGCGAATGATGTTAGACGGATGGCCACCGGTAAGTTCAAAACAATGTCACCCAATGAAGATATTCAAGTCATAGCTACTAAGACATGCGTCAAATATTGACAAACTACAATAGTGTCATGATGTACCTATTTTATTTTCAGATCACGGTTCACAGCTGAACGCAGACGCTGGTAAGTGACGAGTGGATACACTTACTTGACCAATTTATACGTCTACCAAAACTCTCAAATTATCTTTGTCTCTATTTTTATTTCAGATTCTGTGATCAAAATCAGAATCATTCTCGAAAGGACTGTAACTTCTATCGCAAACGGTAAAGGGGGTGAGTTGAAGACGACTTTACCCTTCAAAAATCGCGTGCCTAATGACATAAGGACGTAAGCGCCATTATATGACGTTTTGCTGTTTACAATGGCATAAAGTCGTATAATTTTTTTTTTTTCACGCCAATCGCTCTGAAAACGTTCGAAACGTATAGATCAATTAAAATTACGAGATCGAAAAATGTAAGTGCAATAGGTCGTAAGTTGAGCGGATACGACCTGCTTTTAACTGCGATTTTTATTATAGAATTTTTCGAAACGACGTCGAGTTCGATTTTTCTTTCCGTTTCACGAGTTTTTACAACTATTTGGAAAAATCATTAAAAATTATGAAAAAGAATGTCGCTCACGACGTTTTGCATTTACGTTGTTTTTTATTTTTCCTTCAAAATTGTAATGAAAGAACGACGTATCCCCCAAACTTACGACCTTTTGCACCTACATTTTTCGATCTCCTAATTTCAATTGATCTATACGTTTTGGCCGTTTTCAGATCGAATGTGAAAAAAAAAAAATTATACGACCTTTTGCCACCAAAATCGCGTTTTTGGCGCTTACGATCTTATGCCATTAGACACGCGAAATGTTTTTGTGATCTACTGTTCGCCTCACATATCAGGGTGAAGTCGAGGAATCGTTTTAATTGATTACGATCAAATTTTATCGTAGATCGATCGAAATGCCCTATTTCAATTCTTCATATTTCATTACTTTTCACTCATTGCCGTTATATCATGCGTCAATTGGTGAATTTCCACTTTGTCATGATACACATATTTTATTTTCAGGAACCGAATCAGCAATGGCTGCCAGATTCCGGAGTAAGTGACACTCATTCGAAAAATACATCAAGCCTAGCTTGTTTTTCATCCAGCTGTTGTTAGAACTGAGCGAGAGTCGAAGACGACTTGATCATAACCTCTGTGTATTCCAAATTCAGATTTACTCGACACAGAAAAACGCAAAGTCATAACCCATTTGGAATATCGTAGAGCGGGAGCCGGAAGTGAGTTGAAGACGATTGTGCCCATCTAGAATATCGCGCATCAAGCACTTGAAAATTGTCTAAAGTATTGAGGTATCTTTTAATTTTCAGATACCACCACTGAGATCACAGCTGCTGTGACCAGAATAACTCATTCATTCAATGTAATAAAGATCCGAATCGATTGGATTTTGAATGCTGCTTTCAAGTATGCCAAAAGTAAGTTGAATACAATCGTACCATTAGAAATATAATTGTCATACTGAGATCTATCGTTTGCTACAAACCAAATTTCAATTAGGCTTTTGTAGGAGTTTTGGTTCAGGTTCAGTCAATAACAACTCTGCATTTAATTTAACCAATAACAAAACTTATTTATTAGGAATAAATCTGAGGATTCGAACAAGAACATTTAATTCTGAGCAACGTGATAGAATGATCCAAACCTTTTGACGACCAGTGTCACCAACAGTCAGAAGGACAGTGTGTGTATCAGTTGACCTCATCGAGAGGTCGAGAATGTACTCTTCGAATATCGATTTATTTTAAATCGATATTTGCGGGAATTTCAAATTTTTATACAGTTCTTAACATTTCCGCCCGCCTCGGCGTACGCCGACTCTTAACTACGAATTCTTGAACCATAGATACATTTGGAAAAGGCTTTCGCTAATCTTCGAGGGTTGAGGGTGGTCGAGGCAGTAAGCAGAGTTTCACAACGGGCCGTTGCATTTCCTTGGTAGCAGTTCGAAGGGTAACTACGCGAGTTATCCCATCGGATCCGGGGTGTAGTTTCACGACTCGGGCCAAGGGCCATTTGGATGGTGGTGTTAGTTCATTTGGAACTAAGACGAGGTCGTTGACCAGTATCTGGTCTCGGTCTTGGGTCCACTTGTTCCTGGTCTGAAGGCTTTGCAAATAATCAGTGGACCAAAGGCGCCAAAACTGTTGGTGCATTTGTTGAATTTTTTGCCATCTCGAGAGTCTATTCGTTCTGATTTCGAGGAAGGGTGGAGATGGTACGGCAATAAGAGCCGATCCAATCAAAAAGTGTCCCGGTGTCAGCACGGCAAGGTCGTCTGGGTCGTCAGAGATGGCTTGAAGGGGTCTGGAGTTCAGACAAGCTTCGATTTGGCTTAGCAGTGTATTCATTTCTTCAGTAGTCAACGTTGAATCGCCAATGACTCGTTTCAGGTGATTCTTGGTGGATTTAACAGCGGCCTCCCAGATACCTCCTTGGTGGGGTGCAGCAGGGGGGTTGAATTTCCACTCTGTGCCAAGATTAGCCAGATGATACGTCAGGTATGGAAGTTCGTTCGATTCCTCGGCGAACAGGGCTTTCAGTTCCTTAGTTAGCTTTGAGCTAGTATTTCAAAAGGACGTAAAAAGAATGACACGTTTAATTCAGTATGGCGAACAGTTTGAGACGCCGCATCGGTATGGTATACAACTCCTTCATACTCTGGCCATCAAATGTATAATAGAAAACAAGAATTACCTTTCAGCTCATTCCCCAAGGGCACAGTTTATTTTGACATATTCAAAAAATTGCGCAGCGCAACGCCGACACCCACGGGCCGAAATACTTGCGCTAACCTGTTCTTTGTAACACTGTCTAACTTCTCAAAAAGTTTTAGCTTTTCGCTAATCATACGTGGTTTTTCTTGCTGGCTCCCGGTCTAAGAGGTTCTCACGTGTGCAGCGAGTTTCGTCAAGAGGGTAGCAGCGCAAAGTTCCAGGCAGGGTAGGGATACTTGTTTTAAGGGTGCTACCTTCGTTTTAGCGGTCACTAGCGTGACGGTTGACTCTGAGTCCGTAGCATTATGTGTTCGCAGGTAGATGACCGCGGCATAAGCACGTTCAGAGGCATCGCTGAAACCATGTATCTCAGCGTAGTCGTTCTGCGGAGAGAGTCCTATCCATCGAGGAATCTTTATCAGTTCAAGATGATTTAGGTCTTCATAGATTTTTCTCCACAGAAGTGCAGTTTCTTTAGGCAGGGGGTCATCCCATCCGAGTTTTAGTAGCCATAGGGACTGCATGAATATCTTTGAGGCGATAATGACCGGAGATAACCAGCCGAGAGGATCAAATAATTGAGCCACTCGAGACAGAACGTTTCTTTTCGTGAGGATCACCGGAGATTCCAATGTTTTAGTTCGGAACGTGAAGCAATCGAGTTTGGGCTGCCACGTTAGCCCCAACATTGTGTGCGAAACTCCAGCTTGCCACGATAAGGACTGAGATGGTGCGACGTAAGTGGCAGGTAGATGAGAAGTGATATTCTCCCGGTTCGACGTCCATTTTCGTAGGAGAAAACCGCCCGCCTTGAATAGGCTGATTAGTTGAGATTGCTTCTCCAAGGCGGCAGCTTCGCTGTAATCGCCAGACAAGACGTCGTCCATGTAGATGTCTTTCGACAAAATCGCAGCGGTCAGAGGGTAGTTCTCCGATTCGTCTTGAGACAATTGCCGGATAGTCTTGATTGCCAGGTAAGGAGCGCAGGCGAGGCCGTACGTCACAGTGTTCAGTTGAAAGTGACTGACTTCTGTCTCGCCCTTCTTTCGCCAAAGTATGCGCTGCAGGTTTCGGTCGTCTGGGTGTACCAGAATCTTACGGTACATCTTCTCGAGGTCCGCAGAGAAGACTATGGTGTACCTGTACCTTCGCCAACGTAATAGTATATCGGAGAGGTCAGGTAGAAGATTGGGTCCAGTGTGTAGGATGTCATTCAGCGATTTTCCTGAGCTCGTCTTCTGGGAGCCATTAAAGACGACTCTCAGTTTGGTTGTCGAACTGGATTCACGAACGACTCCGTGATGAGGCAGGTAGTATCGTTTTGGGTCAGTAGTCTGGTCAGCAGGAGGTCGGACCTTTTCCATGTGATGCAGATCTTCATACTCCTCCATGAAGGCGTCGTATGATTCGTAGAGCTTAGGCTCTCGTGCGAAGCGACGTTCCAGTTGTTGAAACATACGCCGGGCTGGGGCTAGCGAGTCACCCAGGTCGTCGACGTCTGATTTTAGTGGCAGACGGACAACGTACTGATTAGCTAGTCTAGAATGCGTTCTCACGTAGTGAGAGTCACACTCTATTTCATCAAGAGAGAGCGGTTTTGTCTCTCCGGTAATCTCCTCCTGTTTCCAGAACTCTTGCAGCAGGGGTCCCAGTTCTAGGTCGAGGGAGCACTGCATACAAGACAATCCAGGGGTTGTTGTTTGCGCAGATTGACCATTTTACCTTGATGCGGTTGACCCTGATAATATCCACCCCAGTTGCGTAAGTTGAGCTACCGGAGTTTCTTTTTGGCCTTTCAGGAGACCTTCCAGGATCATTTCGCAGTAGATGCTTGCTCCCAGCAGTAGGTCTATTGGTTCAGGTGAAGCGAAGTCAGGATCCGCTAGTTGAATTCCTTCCAGATGGGTCCATTCTGTCGAGTAAGACCTGCAGTTCGGAACATAAGATGTGAGTTTAGCAAGTATCAGAGCAGTAGTCTTGCAGCGGAAGTTTGATTCGAATCGAGGCTGCAGTAGTACAGTGACTATGCCTCGAGTCGTACTGGAAGGTTTAGCGCCGACTCCGAGCACTGGAATGTTAGCGGATTGCCTTTGTAGACGAAGGCGTTGCACTAAAGATTCCGAAATAAACGAAGCCTCAGAGCAAGGATCGATGAGAGCACGAGCTAGGTGCATTTCTCCGTTGCTAGCTTTAATTTGGACGAGAGCCGTTGCCAATAAAACTGAGGTTTGTTCTTTCTTGACTTGACTCACGTGTGTTGATACATGCGTAGGGCCTTTTGTGGAGTTTGATGCAGCAGATTCAGCGTTAGCTCCCGGTGAGTGGTAGCTCTGAGCAGCGGAGGTCGACTTATCCGTCCATGAGGCAGGAGGGATGTAGGGTGTTCCGTGAATCATGGAGTGATGATTTCCCTGACAGGTTTGACAGGTTTTGTCAGATGGGCAGTCCTTCAGTATATGATTTCCTAGGCAGTTTAAACACAGTTTGTTAGACAGTACAAAGTTTTTCCGTTCCTCTGGCGTTTTGGATCGGAATGCTTCACAAAACATTATGAAATGTAATTGGTTGCACATCGGGCAGCGAGATTTAGCCGATCCATGACTGGCATGGTGAGTTTTGACAGCAGTCGAAGCGGTTGAGCCCTTAGAGGTGGAGAATTGAGCGTGATTGTTTTTATTCCCCGGAGGCTTTGGCTGAGAAGGTCTAGATTTGGAGAATTGATCAAGCGCTTCTACCACCTGCAGCCGTTTCTCCAGGAACGTTTTTAATTC
The DNA here is from genome assembly GCA_018257835.1 of Euura lappo. Lineage (NCBI taxonomy): Eukaryota > Metazoa > Arthropoda > Insecta > Hymenoptera > Tenthredinidae > Euura > Euura lappo. Next base: position 245,280 of record JAEUYN010001884.1, read on the forward strand.
CTTGTAGGTAGGAGGATCTTTGGATTCCCCGGTACTGTTTTCCCATTCACGGAGGGAGGCAGAGTCCAGCTTGTTGACTATAATATAAACAAGCATGTCGTCCCAGGTTTCCACAGGTCGTTCCAAGGAACGTAAGCAGCCAATAGAAGTGCTGACGCCAGATATCAGTTGTTTCAGCTCCTGTGCAGATTCAGTTTTGATAGTCTTCAAGGCAAAGAGATTAGAGAGGTGGGAATTGACTAGGACTCGTTTATTATCATAAGGAGAAACGAGATTATTCCAAGCAACGGTGAAGTTGCTCGCAGTTGTGCCAAGCTCAGCTATGACAGAGGCAGGATCGCCACTCAAACTAATTTTGAGATAATGCAGTTTTTCTACAGCAGGAATCGAAGCATCGTCCTTTATCATTGACTCGAAGAGATCGCGGAAGGAGCTCCATTCTGAGTATTTTCCAGAGAATTTCGGCAACTCTATAGGAGGGAGTTTTTTCCGGAATTGATCAGTTGATCCAGCAGTGCGGCTTGGTTGGCTATTTTGGTTTAGGAGATCGAGCAAGATTCCCTTTTGGGCTTCGTAACTACTTTCTACAAGGTCATACCGATCGTCAACGAAGTAGGCTAGTTTTTTGTCCTCGGCAGTGGCTGCGCTTACCATGATATCGTGGTTTTCTTCAAACTTTTTCCAATTCTTTTCCACAGAATCGATTTTTGTTTGAATAGCTCCATGAGTGATATCAGCTAGACCGAGTTTCCTCAAGTTTTCTACAGCTCGCGCGATTCGTCCGTGAAGTTCGAGTTGTTTCTCAATAAGCTTATCTATAGTAGCGAAGGCTTATTATCATTGACAACCTAGAGCGGATTTACGTTTTATCAGTTAAAAACTGATTTTTAATACATAGGGTCGCACGCAATTTTCAGTTTCTGTCAGCACAGTTTTCCCTCAGACGAACAGCGCCTATGTTAGGTTGTTGACAGCGTTGGTCGTCGTTAGCAGAGTTCGGTTGTGTGGGTGTGAGCCGCACACCGGGCACTGGTGTGGGTTCAAAACACAGCGTTCGCTATAAACTCGGGCATAGAAATTAACAGTCACTGCGAGTTACATGTATGTTTTTGCACTTTTTACAGTTGTTTTATAGTGATCACAGTCAATCAGTCACTTTTTTCAGAAGGCTAGAAGTCAATTGTTCACAGGGTTCACCGTATAGTTCACAGCGGTTAACAGAAGTTGGGTTCGTGGGTGAAAACGGAGCACGTTTTTCATAGCACAGCACAGTACAGTTTTGCCTATCCGGCTCGAAGGACCATTTTTAAGGGGTTTTGAGGACCACGTGACCACAGCGAAATTGCGAGCTCAGCGCCTCTCGCGCGAAGCCTCTGAACTGCACCAGCAACTACGTTTATAGTAAACTTTACATGTCCGCGGTTACGTGTGGTAGTGATGATGTTACGTGTGGTAGTGACGATGCGAAGCTGTCGCTTCATGATATTCTCGCCGTTTCTCGTCGCGATTATTTTTTAGATCAATTCGAGAGTGACATCACAAGTTTCGTGAAGATAGCAGCCGCCGCGCGCTGGTTCGTTGACCATCGTGTGTCAAGTGGACACGCCGGAAATGCCATAATACTTTTCTCGTATCGGTGTATAGTCAATATGGCGGCGACAGCTGATTTTTGCTGCTTTTTGGAAATAAATCCTTTATTAATTCGGGTTGCTCTGATTTATCTTATAGGGACCAGCGCGCGGTGTGTAAAAAAATTAGAAATAATCTAAAACTAATTCTAAGATAATCAGTGACTCTATCGAGACGGGAAACGGCGAGAAAATAAAATGCTACTCGGTTGGTAAAACAGACCTGACCCTCAAAAGGCGTAATGTAGGAGTTTTGGGTCAGGTTCAGTCAATAACAACTCTGCATTTAATTTAAGCAATAACAAAACTTATTTATTAGGAATAAATCTGAGGATTCGAACAAAATATTTAATTCTGAGCAACGTGATAGAATGATCCAAACCTTTTGACGACCAGTGTCACCAACAGTCAGAAGGACAGTGTGTGTATCAGTTGACCTCATCGAGAGGTCGAGAATGTACTCTTCGAATATCGATTTATTTTAAATCGATATTTGCGGGAATTTCAAATTTTTATACAGTTCTTAACAGCTTTCATAAATTGATCTATTTCCTTAGCCTCCAGTTAGGCAAACGTATTTGATACTCAACATTCGATCCCGGATTTCAATTGCACCACTAGTTTAGTACTACGATCTTATTGTGACTTTTTATACGATTTCATCCATCAACCAAAATATGATGATTTCTTGAATTATTTTTTCAATGTGTTCTGGTAATTGCCATTGCATCGTAATTTCACTTTCTCAGGTCATTCAAAATCATAAATCCCATGCAGCGGAAGAGACTATTGGTGAGTGTCGTGGACAGTATCACCTTATACGAAGATGCTGAATATATTAATCTACGAATTTTGGTGAATCAATTCGCAGGCCACTTCTTAGCAGCTATCGCGAAGCGGAATATTTGGGACCGCTTGTGCTAATCTGAAGAACTTTTTGTGGAAGAACGGAAATCATTTGCTGTACGAAAGACTATCACTTTCTTCCGGTACGTCTTCCAATTGATTACTGAATATGTATATACCAGTGACAATAATTCATAGCTGCATAAGATTGTGATAGCAATAAAAATCAATTTCGAAAATATTAATTCGCTGTATCGTATAAATTTTCTATTTCCTAACACAGATTCCGAATCCAAAAGAATAAAATTCAGAGGCCCTTATAAAAACGATTACTTTTTCCTTGCGAGTCACGTGACATGTGAAAAGGTTTTTTATTTGCAACACCTGCATGAAAAGTTTGATTCCGTTCGGACCGCTGAACCGATTTGAATGAAATTTGCAAGGCATACTGTTCTTATGCCTGTCCTGGTTCCGGCAAGTGAGTGCCATCTCCAACCGCGCTCGTTGTACACTACGTCAACTCTCTGCATCGCGTTCCCTGCTCTCTCGATCGCTGCGCAAGCGACTTGTTGAATCGCTTATTTTTCCTTTTTTCGACTATTGCTGTGTGGTCTTCAATGACGTCTCCGAAACGGGAAATTCGCGCTTGCAACGGTTGCTCAATTCCTGCGTACGCTTTGTCAGTGGTGCCGCCCGCGATGAGCACATTACTCCTTACCGTCGGGAACTCGGTTGGCTCTCTGCTCGGGACCGTAGATCTTTCTTCCTCGGCTCTCTGCTCTTCTCTGTTCTTCGGAAGTCCACCCCACAGTATTTACGAACTCTCTTTGTAGATCGGGATGTCTCTGCACCGGGCTCCGCCAGATTGGCAAGGAGTGAATTTGTTTTGCCGCGTTTTTCGACCACTGCCTACGAACGATCCTTCTCCGTTGCGAGTCTTCGTTTTTGGAATTCGCTTCCTGCCTCTTTGCGCGAGGCCCCCTCTCTCTATACCTTTAAGTCGGCGCTGCGTCGCCATCTCGTAGCGGCTGAGCGGGCGGGCCGGAACGGGTAACTTGCCTATTTTTTTTTTTATTGATTTTTTGATATTTCTTATTATATTTTTTTATTTTTTATTTTTTAGAACCGTTCAGGCTTACCTGGTTTTTATCTAATTTGACCACTGTGTCGCTCCCTGTGTTTTATCTTTATTTCATTGTATCTGTATTGCCTATCTGTGTTTCACCTTGTATTTGATAGCTTATGTCTTGCTCACCAGCGTTTAATTCCAATTTTAATTTTAATTTCAACTTTCTATTTCTTCATCTGTCTTGCTTTCTTCTGTTTCATATTTACTTTACTATCATTATTATCTCTAAGCTATTTCTTTCTCTCGCTACAATCTTTTACATGTACTCTTCTGCTCATTATTGTATTCCCCTTTGTCCAACATCGACATGGACATAATAAACATTATTACATTACATTATTACATTACATTACATTACATTATGCCGAGGCTGTGCCAATAAAGTTTTCAAACGTCGCTCGCTAACCATTTTTCAATACAAAATACCGTGAGGAATATTACGATACAGATAATTAGTCACTGATTATCCGGAAATAGTGATTCAAAAACCGAAAGACGTTCAGAATGATATCCAAACGAGAAGAGTCGGTGCCTCCCCCGTGCTGCACCCCTTCCATGGTTAAAGACATGACATGATTTGTTCGCTCGAAATTAAGTCACCTTATGGCATCAACGGGCCTTCGGTAATCTTCAGTCATTTCGTATCTAGAAATGGTATAGAGGACATTTCAATGACGGGATTCGCTTACCCCGATTGTCGAGTCTGATTCACATTGTATTGACGCAAGTACTTGAATCGTTAATTCGTGATCACTTCTGAATATTTAATAAACTTTTATCATCGCCTATACCTTATTGATACAGTTGTGCATCGTGGACTACGAATACCTAAGTTCAAATATTATTTTGTTCAGAGGTGAATGCCTAATTGGCGTTCACATCATCTGAATTTAACAAAAATTTCTTGACGTTCAGCGTTCTTTGTCACATTTTGTGCATTTTTTTTTTTTTATTTGCATACCCTCAAAATCCGAAGAGAGATTTCAATAATTCAGAAAATCAACCGAATGACGCACATTATCTTGAAAATCGGAGAAACTCATTTTCTTAAAAATCATACTACTTTTTCCAATAAATATTTCACACCGTATGTAGGATGATATGACTCATAGATTCTGTGAGTTTCATTGATGCTGAAGCATCGCTTCATACTGAAAAAAATATATTTTACAAGTGACTGTATGGAATCCGTCAATTTCTGTATTGGTTTCAACAGTTTTGGCACTTTTGAGCATCTTTTGAAGAGACCGTTCAGAAGATTATCGGTTCAATTTGCTCTATCCTCAAATTTCCCTCTCTTCGTAATTTCCAAGTTCCTAAGTTAGTGTCATCCCTTCTGACGTCAAGATCACTTTGCCAATAGATTTTACAATTTCATGTCATACTTCGATGCAATTCATAGGCATCATGGGGCTCCCGCCTGATATACTCACATAAGTTAGTCAATGAAACAAAAGCACCGTAGCGAATATGATCGAAAACTTACTTCACTTTTTATAGCCACGACCCACGAGCAGAACACCAACATTGTGAAGTATATTCGTGATAAGAATAAAATGAATATCACTCAAGTTCCTAGTAGTTCCTATTAGTAGTTCCCCCTACTTCGACCGATGTCGCCACAATTTTTTACGTATTTTAAAACAATTTTTTTAAAAACAAAGAAAAACGCGTCTACCGCGCTTGCTCCTGTACCCACACGTGATCTTCATTTCTTTAAAGCTCCGCCGTAATTTTAACATTTAGCATATCTTAAGAAGGGTGTATCTATGGGTGGGACTGATCATTTCGGAAGAGGCGCTTCATACAATTAAGATAGAACTTCACTTACAAGTAAGTTCGTTTAATCTTTTAATTGTATTGCGCGCCTCTTCCTCATGATCAACTTGTAGATGTTCGACGCATGTTACGGCGGTGACGATTAGAATTATTGATACGATATATTTTGGAACAAATGTTTATTGTAACAGAGTCAATTAACATGGATAATGTTGAACCTTTAAAGGTTCAAAATGACGTTTGCAAACGCCTTCTTATCTTTTATAATTTTCAAATCATAAAACTTTGCGAATGTGTTCGATTTTTCAGTCCATCCTGCAGTTCTACGTAAGGTATCTATGTCTAAACCTTTATTTTTTACTGTCGATGTTGAGGCATGACGAGTTGAGTGAGCACTAAAAATATTTGTATCTATGCCACTCTTTAACAGAATATTTTTAACCCAATGGCTCAACGACTGAGCAGTAACACCACTGAAAGGACGTTTATTTGAAATGAAAAGAACAGTTGTTTCTCCTCGAATATTTTTGGTTCTTTCAAGGTAACATTCGAGCGTGGTTGCTGCACAAATCTTTTTATTTTTTGGAAAATAAGGTAAGACCAGAAGAGGTTGTTTCCTGTTTGCGGACCCGAAGTTTTGATGTGATCAGGAATTTTTATATCGATCGACTCTTCATTAAATTCTATATTTTCAGTCTTGATTAAGGCGAAAGTTTGTAATCTATGACCAGTTACCAATGCGAGTAAACAAATAAGTTTCATAGCTAATTCCTTAAGAGGCAAATTGTCATTATCAGGAATAGAAGTCAGATAATCAAGAACAATTTTTGGATCCCAAGTTGAGTCATATTTGGGGTTTGATGGTCGTAATTTCGATAAACCCTTAAAAAATCTCAACATCCTGTGATCCTGAGCTATCTCTGGTCCAACAAGTAATGAGATAGCCGATCTATAACAATTAATGGAACTATATGCTGCACCTTTTTCGAATAATTCTGTTAAAAATCTCAGTATACATGGGACGGAATTGTTGAACGGGTCTATGCAATAAAAAGAGCAAAAATTCCACCATTTTTTGAAGCAACACTCGTATTGTTTATATGATGAGTTACTTAACGACGAAATCATTATGTGTATTGTGTCGTCAGGAATACCCTTCATTTGGAAAGCTTTTCTGATAAGAGAGCGGCCACCAGGGTAACTTTGTCCCAAAAAACCTCTGGTTTCCTATTTGAAAAAGAAATATTGGTTTTAGCATCAAATCTGAATGGATCTGAGACAATCATTTCACAGAACAAGGGGTACCACGGTTGAGAAGGCCAATCCGGTACAACCATTATGCCCTCCCCCCCTCGTTTTTTATCTTTTGTAAAGATTTCAAAATAACTGTGGTTGGAGGAAACGCATAGAAGAAAACATCCTTCCAACTTATAGTGAATGCATCAATTGCAAACGATTCTGGATCTTTCTTCCAGGACACGTATTTTTGACATTTTTTGTTTACTCTGCTCGCAAATAAGTCAATTTTTGGTTTTCCAAATTTTATTCCTATTTTTTCAAAAATTTTATCAGATAACTCTATTTCACCAACAGATTCTCTGCGGCGCGATTCAGTATCTGCTTCGGTATTCTCTTTTGACGCAATATATGATGCGAAAATCCAAATACCTCTCTTTTCACACCAATTCCAAATGTTTTGAGCTACTTTATTCAAATTCTTAAATTGAACACCGCCCATTCTATTAATGTATGAAATAGCTGTGGTGTTGTCAATTCGTAGCAAAATCTGACAGTTTTTATGGTTATTTGCAAAACATTTCAAGCCTAAAAAGGCGGCTAAGAGTTCCAAATGATTTCTAAAATTTGATCTTTCATCTTCTTTCGAGAAGCCATGTACCCGGTGCCCGTTGCAGAAAGCACCCCAACCTGACAACGATGCGTCCGAAAATATTTCTAGATCGTACGTGGTTTCTCGGATAGGATTATTTGATAATATGGCTACTGACTTCCACCATTTGAGCTCTTTTACAACCTCGTCTGAAACTATCATTTTTCCTTCATAATTATTCTGACTTTTTTTAAGAGCTAAAAATTTTTCTCGTTCGCAGGTTTTTGTGTAAGCCCACGCATAATTGACCGCTGGGCAACAAGATACCAAGAAACCGATAACCTTTGCGAATTCTCGAATGCTGATCTTTTTGTCTACTTTAATTCTTTCAACAAGAGTTTTCAAGTGAACTTTTTTAGATTCTGGTAATTCGACTACCATTTTTTTTTAATCATAAATGAAACCCAAATATTTGCAACTCTGATCTGGTATCAATTTGCTTTTTTCTTCACTTATGATAAAACCTAGATTTTCTAGAAGTGTTTTAGTTGCTTTGATATTTTTTAAACAAGATGAATAAGAATCACCTATTAGTAATATGTCATCCAAATAAATGACAGATAAGAAACCTAATTGGCGTAGGTGAAAAATAACCGGTTTTAAGACCTTTGTGAAAACGTAAGGTGCCGTGTTCAAACCAAAAGGTAAGCATGAGAATTCATACAATTTATCATCAAATCTGAATCGTAGATATTTTCGGCATGTATTATGGATAGGGATCAAGTAATAAGCATCTTTAAGGTCTATAGATGCCATGAAACACTCTGAACTCATGAGTTTTGTGACTGTTCTGCCGTCTTCTAACTTAAAATGAACAGTTGAAATAAATTCATTCAATCTTTTCAAATTTGAAATAAGCCTGTAAGTACCATTTGGCTTTGGTCTTAAGAAAATGTCTGATATGAAATGGTCTGGGTTTTCCATACATTCCTGTATAGCACCTTTAATAATGAGTTGTAATATTAAATTGCGAACAATACATTTATCACCATCAGACCATTTTCTTTGACACGGTTCTGATTTTTGAACCGGCTTGGAAACAAAGGGGATTTTGTATCCACTAATCCAAGAAAGGATAGTCAAATCTGATGTAATCCTTTTTCAGTTTGATCCAAAAAAACGAAGCCTTCCGGCAGTCTGACTTACTGAATTGTTTAGCGGCGTTTCCGGTAATCCTGATCCTTCTTTGGTCGGTATTTCAAGTATGGTTGTGTTGTAAATCTTTTCTGTGGTCCCTGCTGACGTTTCTGCCCGCCCGTCGTCGCTGGGACTTCCTTTTGATGTTGACGGAACGGGGTTTTCCAGTTTTTTGTCGATTTGTTGACTTGATTTTTCGACACAGTTTTCAGATCTTTTGAGGTACTTGCTATTTCTTTAGCGGACTTTATAACATCGTCCAATTTTTCGCTAAATAAGTACTGGTCAGCTATTGTAGCAATCAAAGCATCTCGTAAAGAAGTGTTGATAGTTGCCATTATGAGGCTTTTCCGAATGGCTGATTCGTCATGTTGCAAATCAGTCAATAAGCTGCACATTTCACTGAGACATTCCAAAATTGGGATGTTTTCTCCCGTTTCAGGCTTCTCGATCAACAAAGATAAAGCTTTTCCACCAGCGGTGATGCAAGCTGATATTTTTTGTTGTTTTTGTATTATGCGTGCATCCCTCTTGAGAACAGCCTCTTGAACCGCGGCTTTGATTTGCAGATTCAATTTTGGTGGATCAATCAGTATAACACAGTTCTTAGGTGGTGGATATTTTTCTATTAATTCTGTCTTTTCTTTCTCTGGGAGACCGTGTTTTATAATGTCCTCCCATCGAGTGACAAAATCAGAATGAATGGCTGAGCTGAGGGGTCTATCTCTGCATATTTGCTTCCCAATGACGTTTCTAACGTCTTCGCTTAGCAAGACCTCTTCTAACTGAACGTTTTTTCCCAGTCGTGGAGGAGATGTTGGTTTTGGTGAGACATCCTCAAGAGTAATTGCCGGATTTCTCGAAAGAGTTGTCTCTCCTGGAAACGATCTTGAACTGCTCCCGCTTCCGACTGCTGGAAGTCAACATTTTATTTAGGGATAAAAATCCGCCCGATATTTTTGGATCAGGGTCCGCAAATATTAAATTCTGCTTGAACTTTTATTAAAAAAAAAAAAAAACACTTTTGGTATGAAGGTTAGAGCCTATCACCAATTAGTTCATTTTTAATCATCAAAAAACCATCGCCTCCGTGGGTTAGAGCCCTCGTGAGATGTTTTTTTTTTTTTTCATCGATGTGTCGATTTATTAATGAATCAACGAAATAACGATTCACTCGCAGGTTAGAGCCCTTGAGCGATGTTGATCTGTTTATTTAACACGAATCAACGAAATCGATCCACTCGCAGGTTAGATCCCTTGAGCGATGTTGATCTGTTTGTTTATAACAAAAGATACGTATGTATCAGCGAAATGTGAATGAACTCGCACGGGTTAGAGCCCGACGAAATGAATTTTTTGATTTCAATCTGAGATTTAAATCTCAAAAAATGTTATAAACAGGCGAAGATATTGAATCGATGTACAACCCAATGGCCTAGAACAGAAAAAATGTGTTTCACTTACATTGATTATCAATGAATTCCGAGGAAGAAGAGCTATGGCGTCGCTCGCGACAACCACGACGTTTTGAACGGCGTCGTTCCTTCCTCTCTTTTCTGTCCTTAATTTTCTTCTTCAATTTCTTCACCCGTTTCTTCAGATATTCACTATCCGAACTGTCACTGCTTGAAGAGTCATCCCTGCTTCTTTTTCCCATCTTCTGAATTAATTCGTTACTTTTCCGATTTAAATTGAACGTGGCTCATCGGCACAAAGCGAAAGAATGAAGATCACGCGTGGGTACAGGAGCAAGCGAGGTAGACGCGTTGTTCTTTGTTTTTAAAAAAATTGTTTTAAAATACGTAAAAAATTGTGGCGACATCGGTCGAAGTAGGGGGAACTACAAGTTGATCATGAGGAAGAGGCGCGCAATACAATTACGAAGGCTATGGGGCAACGGAATTTCGAAATCTGTTGAATTGTAAAAATAATAATAATAATAATAATAATAATAATAATTTAAAAAAAGTTTGATGAGTCCCTTGTTTTGTGAAGTTCAAATGGTTTCTGGAGGAAAAGGAAATAAACAGGACAGGGGACAATCGGGATACGTGATATTACTTTTATGCATCTGCCCCATTGTTGAAGCAATCGTTGCGTTACCATAATTAGACGTTTTCATAATTTTGAACCGGTCCCTGACGTTCTCCGCACGATCCGCACGATTATATTTACGCGCCACACCATCTCTAGGGCGCTTCGGAAATATAGCGAACGCAGCGCTACGTCTGTCTCTACGGCCAACGGGCGAAACGCCCAATATGGCCGCGACCACCAGGTGACATCGACAATTATCATTTTATGCAGAATACCATATCCTGTCTCTATTAGTGCATGAAATAAAGAAGTTTTGCAATATAAATCTTCGGAATTCAATATAGAATTGCGCTCACCAATTCTTTTTCGCGTTCGTGACGCGTAGGCCTTGATATCAGTAAAAACAAGTGAAAACCGGGTACGGTGGGTAAAGCCTGACTCCAACATGCTCTTAAGGATGTAGTTCGGGTGAGAAACTATTTTCTATAATTGATATTTTACTGATGCCAACTTTTTCTCACAAGTTTTTACGTTCAAAACTGAGAAGAAAAACCACAATATGTAATCCATAGAAGTTGAAAATTCGGAATTGGTACTGGCGATGAAGAACTTGAGTCACAGGAATCTATTTTTTCGTCAATATCAGAATAGAACGAAGAGTAGATTCACGCGAGGAATTTGTTGTACAGTAAAAAAGTTCTCAAAAATGAAGTTTGAAACAATCATTTCTCCCAAAGAGGCACTTTTTTCGTCGTTTTTTTTTTTTGTTATTTTTTCGTACATTACATCATTGATCAAAAATCCAAATTTTATCACAGCATTCATGTCCTTTTGTATTGAATTTTCAAATTCAGGAATACGTTTTCGAGTCAAAAATATGGTTGTACACAGAAACGGACAGCTTTAATGGGGTGCTCTACGCGATTTTTACCACGAAAATTATTTTCTCGAATATCTTCTAAACGGAGGTTCCAAACGGACTCTCCTTTGGAAATCCGATGATTCATGAGCGCCAGATTCGATTGGACTGATGAGAGTCATCGAAATTGAAAAAAAAAATTTGTTATACATCGTAAGAGGTGGGGGCGTCACCTATTTCCATTGATAGCTAAGTCTACGCGCCTCAATCGCAAAAAACAGCTTCTTGGCGGATTGCCGCGTGCCATGCCGAACACAGATATACCAAAATATCGTGTTTTTGTACAAAAACAAAGACGTGGTTTGTGTCCTACGAAAATGTGTTGTAACGTCCCAAATCGCCTTCACCGGCTAGCTGGGGATCCTTTCCTTGGGTGACGATTTTGGGGGTTACTGTATGTAGAGGTATTGGGTAGTAGGTGTAAGGGCACGAGGTTGTGGTTGGAATTCGAAATGCCCGTGAACAGCCGTTGACTGGGTACAGACAACTATAACCACACATGCACTCGAGGGATTGGGTGTTTGAGATCACTGAAGATCAGCTGTTGCCACGCACTGGGCAACGATAGCCGTTCAAGAAGTCGAAGGAGGTTGGTGTTCGTATTTCATGAGGAACAGCCGTTGACACGTACTCGACAACAATAGCCGCTCACGAAAACGAGGGATTGGGTGATTTCGGAACCCACGAGGATCAGCTGTTACCACGCAACGGATAACGATAGCCGCTCGCGGACCCGGGGAATGGTTGGATAGGGTCTGGTGACGATGATTAATCCACAATTAGTTATTCAGGAACACAATAACTTTTATTTCACACGTTTATATACACAGATTGCGTTCGTCGAGGACGTAATCGAGAATAGGATTATTAATTCAAGATGATAATAAACTTGAATAAAAAAGAAAGAGATTTGTTTGTTTATGAAGAAATAGTGTCACAGGTTGGTTATTCGAGCCAACCAAGTTAAACCACGCGTTTGGAGATTTTATAAAAATCTAAGAAAACCAATCGTTAAGACTTATTTGAAAGTCTGAGTGAACCAATGTTAAAGACTTATTTGAAAGTCGGAGTAAACCAAATGTTAGAGGTTTATTTGAAATCAGAGAAAAGAGCTTTGGGTGATCACTAGTTTTCGCACAGAAGATGCTATACCGACTGGCTTGTCGTGTCCAGTGGACCGCTGCTTATATTGGCGATAGCGCGGAGGCCTGGAATGTTCTATGATGTTCTTTGAGTGCCGCGCTACTCAAGAGCTCTTCTAGAACGTTCCATGGTGTTCTATGTTGTCTAGCGGCTGAACTAATTGTTTTTATCAAATATGTTATATAACAACTTTAGTTCTAATTACATTTAACTAGTGTTTCTCGCAAATAAATAAACGTTAGCAATATTTTTGGCTATGCATATAATACGTCATAACGTGAGCTTCCAGAACGTTCTATCGTGTTCTATGCTCACTTACGCTAGACGGATACTTCTACACTCTTTGGTAGTTCGCGTCTGAGATACATTTAATAATTGAACAAAGGAAATCTACGTGTCTGTCAGACGACTGTTTTGGGCGTCGTAGTGTCAATTTGGCGATAGTCAAACAGCTGAGATCATGGTGGGTCAATTCACCATCAGGACACAAAAATCGCCGTACGCTGTCACAAAAATCGCTAGAAGTCGCTGAACGTATGAATCTTGGAAATTCTCCAGATATCGCTCAAATTTGTAATGGGAAGTGGTAATAACTCAAAGAAATCGAATAGCATATATTATCTGAAGACAAACTTAAAAGTTCTACGGTTTTTGTAGGTCTGCAGTAAATTTATACTATGAATGAAAGTCAACATTGTAAATAACATCACGTAGACATTTTTTGCCCAGAGATGACAATTTTTATTGGTTTTTACGATTCTTCAGGTAGAAATTTCGACTAAATCTTGAATCCCTCGTGAATTCGCTAGAAGTCTCCGCAAGACCCACAAATATCGCTAAATCATTTTTGAAAAATCGCTAGGATTGCGACCTGTCGCAAAATCGAAAAATAAGTCGCCAAATGATTTTCGAAATCTCCAGATCTGGCGACAATATCGTCAAGTTGGCAACACTGTGGTGAATCATGGACGGCAAAGAGTTTTCGGCAGCGGCCGAAAGATGGCGTCCTCCGCGTATCCCTAAGACCGCGTCGGTAAGTACGCTATCCGCCTAGTGTCGGACTCATCTCACCGATCGAGTGATCGAAGCAGCCGGCTGTGAGTGACAAAAGCACGTGGAATGTGCCTAATTGTCGCGGAATTTCCAAAGAATGTTGTTATGATTGTGAAAAGGCACAGAACACGAACGGGCAACATCAACAGTTCATCGGTAAGTGCTATAATAATGATACTAATAATAATAATAATGATAATAATGATAATAATGATGATGATAGTAATAATGATAATAATAATAATAATAATAATAATAATAATAATAATAATATTAATAATAATAATAATTTATTGGTCATTTCCAATACAGAGGAAGAGAAATGTATAGCGAACTAGGCATAAACAATAGTAATCAAAAAACAAAAAACAAGATAACATAATAGAGCAACAATAAGGAGAAGACCAGGCCCAGATCAGAGATAAGATGAAATTATGCTGAAATAAGTGATAGTAAAACGAATAAGTGATAGTGAATCTAAATGAAAACACAAAAACAAACAAGAACGATTTAATCAACGATAATATTATTATTATTACCGTCATTGTCATTGTCATTGTCATTGTTATTGTCATTGTCACTGTCATTATCATTGTCATTGTCACTGTCATTATTATTATTATTATTATTATTATTATTATTATTATTATTATTATTATTATCATCATCATCATCATCATCATCATCATCATCATCATCATCATCATCATCATCATCATAATTATTATTTTTTTTTTTACAATTCAACAGATTTCGAAATTCCGTTGCCCCATGACCTTCGTAATTATAGCCTTCGCGTTCGTGACGCGGAAGCTTTGATATCAGTAAAAACAAGTGATAACCGGGTACGGTGGGTAAAGCCTGACTCCAGCATGTCGACGTGGTACGGGGTCTCTCTACTGTGTATAAATACGACGGATCGGATGTATTCTAATCAGAAACCTATTTCTAACGAAGTAAGTCGCTACCTTCAACATGAACAAGATCGTCTGTCTTCTCGTCGCCTCGTCGGTGTGGGTGGGTGTTGCCAGCGGTAAGTTGCAGATACTGATCTATTTTCCAATACAACGAAACCTGACTTATACTTATTTCAATCGTGTACGCTAGAAAAAACATACGGGGCATTCCACGCCAACTCGACCAGTGTTAAACCCCGACAATCTCAAAATCCTTTCATGTTTTTTCTAACATTCTACTCAGTAAAAAACGCGTCCTAAATTTTCTTCAGATTTTTTTTTATGAAACCGTTAATTCGTTATGAATTTCTGAAGTTGATTGAGAATGCCCCTTTTAAGAAATCTGAAAAAATTCTAAAAAATCCAGTGGATGACAGAAAACAGCCCCGTTTAGGAAAACGTGGGCCGAATTTTTATTATATTTTTTTTTCTCAATTCGGAAGTTTCTCATTTCAAAAACTGATATAAACACAGGATCAAATAGTAAGCGACGAATAAGGGTGATAAATGGTGAAACCGAACGTTTCCGAGTAAATTGAACCTTGTTTGACGCTTGAAATTTGATCCTGTGTTAGATAATTTCAGTTTCAAAAATGAGAAAATTCCGAATTGAGTGAAAAAAAAAATTGAAAAAAAATTCGGCCCACGTTTTCCTAAACGGGGGCTGTTTCATGTCATCCACTGGATTTTTTAGAATTTTTTCAAATTTTTAAAGATTTCCAGGAAAAAATGGTTTAGATCTAATTCGCATCTCCGGAGATCTAGTTTAGATCTAAGAAGATCTAATTTTTAATTTTGGAAAATCGTAGATCTACCTAGATCTACCTAGATCTCCGAGGATTTTCGTAGATCTACGTAGCTTCGGATTGATCTACTGTCATGTTCGAATGCTCATGCTTGTTAGATCTATGTATATCCACCCAGATATCGCTAGATCTACTTTAGAACTAGGTAGATCTCAGATGAGTAGATGGAATAATTGCAGCAAAACGTTGTTGCTCATTGAAGCCAAGTAGATCTACTCGGATCTGAGTAGTTCTGGTAGGGGAGAATGGGGGAATGACGGTCATCAGGCAATGCCGGTCAGCTCTAATTTGCATTAAAACCAGCGATTATATCGAACTGCTTTCCGCTGTTCGCTTACAAACATGATAAATAACTAATTTATCATACCGTGCCTGTTAAACCAACATAAACAAATGATAAAAGGGGCCGTCCATAAATTACGTAACGCACTTTTTGGGCAATTTTGACCCCCTCCCCCCCCCATGTAACGCTCCGTAACGCTAAGCGGACCCCCCGTAGGTAACGTAACACCGGGTTTTACTCTCATATGCGTTAAAATAATAAAAATACAGTTATTTCCATCAATTTAGTTTCAAGTAGAAGTAGGGTATTGGGGTGATAATCTTTTGATCTTTTCACGAGGAAAGCTGAAAAAATTGCGATAAATTGCGTTACGTAACGGAGGCTCTGACCCCCCCTACCCTCCCCGTAACGCCGCGTAACGCTCGGCCAGACCCCCCTAAAGTGCGTTACGTAATTTATGGACGGCCCCAAATGATAATCATTAGTTTTCACCCTTTTTCTTGTAAGAAACACCTTCTTTTAAATAGGAATTTTACGAAACCTATAGTCCTGAAAATCAACTTGCATTATTATTCACGTCTTCTTTGGTTTGCTATTTTTCATTCCGTTTGTGTTAGAATGTTGTCATCGTATGTATAAATGTGTTTATTTGCCGTAAAAACAAATGAACTGCTCGGGGTAATGGCGGTCACGTGCATGGGGAAATAACAGTCGAGGCTCACGACAGTGGCTAGCTATCGAGCCCGTGCGGTGCCGAGATTTTAGGTTAGTTGGGCCGGAATTTGAGGTTAGAATATCGACATTTTCTGTTTACTAGTGATTTAACCGACTCCCATTACCCCAAAGTTGACCGTAGTTACCCCGGAAAGCTGACTGCAGTTACCCCAAGAGCAACCGCAATTACCCCCACACGCTGGACAATGACGCGTAATGCAGGGTTTGTAATTTTCAACGAAAAGTTTATTTAATGTTTTTTTTGTTACTGTCATAAGATGACCTACAGTCAAAAAATGATCCGTAGAATATGGGTTGAATATTCTATTTTGGCTCAAAGCACGGTTGCCCTGAAAAAAAGAGGTTAAATGTTAGTGACCGTCATTCCCCCATTCTCCCCCACCGTATTTGGAAATATTTCAAGTCTTTCTGGACTGATTGGACCATAAGTATGCCAGAAACGCACGTATTTTCAGAAGGCACCTTAGCTCATCTAGTACGGTACAGGTTTGGTAATCCGAGGTTCGAGGGTTCGATTCCGATTTGTTCGATTGTCACAATTTTTTTGTTTTATATTTTTTTTCCTTACTCGTATTCACGATTTCTCATTTTATGACGATAGTGAGTATTTTTTCATTATAGTTATGCAATTAATCAATGTTTTTTCAATTCATTTCCGGAATTAACATTGACATAAAAATTAGATCTACGTACATCTCTTGGGATCTCATAAGACCTACGCAGATCTCATTAGATCTATTCCAAAATTTAGATCTACGTAGATCTAAAGCATTTAGATCTACATAGATCTACCCGATTTTTTCCTTGGGGGACATTCTCAATCAACTTCAAAAATTCATAACAAATTACAGGTTTGTTAAAAAAATCAAAAAAAAAATAGGACGCGTTTATTACTGAGTAGAATGTTAGAAAAAAAAACATGGGATGATTTTGAGATGGTCGGGGTTTATTACTGGTCGAGTTGGCGTGGAATGCCCCATACATATAAGTGAGAATAACGTAAAAAAAAAACTAATCAAGTGTCAAGTGGTTCGATAGCTTCCACGTCAGCATTGCAATTATTCAAACATTCTGTTCATCAACAGGTGAAAAATAAACCTGTTTTGTAGATAAACGTAGAAATATTTTTGCATCAAGGAGTAAAATATTCTCGATACAGCAACGATACAATATTGAATTCTTGATTTCAATTCCAACAGCCAAACTAGAACTCACGGACGTATATCGAAAGCAATCAATTTTTCAAGTATTGTTTCTCGAAATATTTAACGGTATACTTATTTTGCAGCAATTATTCTGCAGACTTATCGAATCGTTATGCCTACATTTTAGTATCACAGGAAGTAAAATTTAAAACCGTAAAATGGTACTGAAGTGGGAAATCGAACATTCGTCGAACTCGTGTATATCAAGAGCAATCAACTTTTGAAGTGTTGTGTCACGAAATATTTAACAGCACACTTAACATTCTTAGCACGTATGTTCTGCAGGTGGTAAGATTCATTGAATCGTTAAAAATAAAAACTATGCGTACGTCATCACGATATAGATAAAATGTGTTTTTTGAACGTTATGCTCTTTGTTTGGAACCATTTTACTCTCTACATTTTATGCTACACGGAATGTTCAAACCATTTTCAACATGTCAGGTTCCGGTCGATTCGTCAAGTGTTGTCATGATATCCTGATTTTGGTTTCAGGAGTCCACCCGACCCAGGCTCCCACCAACAGTGAGTTAAAGATAGAGAGATTTTCAATAGTGACTGATATTCACTTGTTGTTCGAATTTAGCTCAAGCGAGTCGAGCACCGCGAAATCAATTTTTCAAGTATTGTGTCTCGAATCGATCCTCACACGCGCTTTTTAATATTTTTATGATACTTATTTTGCAGCAATTATTCTGCAGACTTATCGAATCGTTATGCGTACATTTTAGTATCACAGGAAGTAAAATTTAAAACCGTAAAATGGTACTTAAGTGGCAAATCGACCATTCGTCGAATTCATGTACCTATACTTCGCTTGAAGGGGAAAGATGTTTGATGAAAATGAACCCAAAATCGCTTTTCATACAAAGTTTCGCCACCATTAGTAGGTTCGGAATCAGCAAAATTTGAAATCCTAGCTGATCCTTTTCCAGAGATATTCACATTTTTATATTTTACTATGATTACCCGCCTTAGCTTACGTGAAATTGACAAACGGATGCAGATTTCTTTACCTGTTTTAATGTAAGAACAAGATTACATCGATTCTGCATTGTATATCTAGCTTCGCATTCTCCCCACTAGGTGGCCGTGGCGCAGGTACGGAAACGCGATTCCCACAATAGAAGTTATGCGGCGGGACTATGAGTAGCGCCTAAAAGTAGCGCTTAGTAAATTGATCAAGGAGCAGCATTTTTGGCATTGGGTCAGATTTTGAAACCAATACGTCTTTTGATAGCTATTCGAATGATAATTGTTTAAATATAAATTGTTAGAAAAAAAATTATAAACGTTCGGAACTGAATCCCCTGAGGTGTTCTCACGATGAAAATCGAAAAACGGAATGCGCCCCGTGTGGTAGGAAACTTGTGTTTGGCAATAATAAACCAAACAAATCTCTCGTCAATACAAATACTGAGAATCTGATTAAAAAATTTATCAACAAGGATTTCAATGTTGATGATTCGAAATTTCCTCTAGGTATTTGTCGCCTTTTTGATGCTGAAGCAAAGTAAGGTGACAAGTCCGACAAATAACTAGAGGAAATTTCGAATTATCAACATTGAAATCCTTGTTGATAAATTTTTTAATCAGATTCTCAGTATTTGTATCAACGAGAGATTTGTTTGTTTTTACGGCAGAGGCATGATAAAGTCACTTTATGACGCCTGTTTTCGGCCCGTCAAGTGGCGCTTTATACGGCTGTATTCCACCTCGACACATAAAGTCTTTATAACGTAGTTCACCTCGACCTGTAAAGTACTTTACAAGTCGAGGTCGGACTGCGCCTGCGCAGTACTGCTGCTCGAGCTAGCAGTCGACTCGGCAAACGGATTATGTGTCATGGTGGACGCGGAGTTCGAAGCGGACCTTAACTGGCGTCAAAGTGACTTATCATACCTCCGCCGCTGGCTTTGCCTGAGGCTCGCCTTCGGCTCGCCGGGCAAAACAGCGGCTCGTACGAAAAACCTAACCTCGCTTGTAAACAGTCACTTTACGCGCATGCCGCATAATATACTATTTATTATTGCCAAACACAAGTTTCCTACCACACGGGGAGCATTCTTTTTTTCGATTTTCATCGCGAGAACACCTCAGGGGATTCATTTCCGAACGTTTATAATTTTTTTTCTAACAATTTATAATCAAACAATGATCATTCGAATAGCTATCAAAAGACGTGTTGGTTTAAAAATCTGACCCAATGCCAAAAATGTTGCTCCTTGATCAATTCACTAGGTGCGACTTGTAGGCGCTACTCATAGTCCCGCCGCATAACTGCTATTGTGGGAATCGCGTTTCCGTACCTGCGCCACGGCCACCTAGTGGGGAGAATGCGAAGCTATATATGCAACACAATATCGATGTAATCTTGTTCTTACATTAACGCAGGTAAAAAAATCTGCATCCGTTTGTCAATTTTACGTAATCTAAGGCGGGTATTGATATTAAAATATGAAAATGTATATATCTCTGGAAAAGGATCAGCTAAGATTTCAAATTTTGCTGATTCCGAACCTACTAATGGTACAGAAACTTTGTATGAAAAGCTATTTTGGGTTCATTTTCATCAAACGTCTTTCCCCTTCAAGCGAAGTGTGTATATCAAGAGCAATCAACATTTGAAGTGTTGTGTCACGAAATATTTAACAGCACACTTAACATTTTGTAGCACGTATTCTGCAGGTGGTAAGATTCATTGAATCGTTAAAAATTAAAACTATGCGTACGTCATCACGATATAGATAAAATGTGTTTTTTGAACCTTATGCTCTTTGTTTGGAACCATTTTATTCTTTACATTTTATGCTACACGGTATGTTCAAACCATTTTCAACATGTCAGGTTCCACTCGATTCGTCAAGTCTTCTCATGATATCCTGATTTTTGTTTCAGGAGTCGATCCAACCCAGGCTTCCATCTACGGTGAGTTACAGAGACGGTTACGGTTAAAGATACAGAGATTTTCGATAATGACAGATATTCACTTGTTGTTCGAATTTAGCTCAAGCCAGTCGAGCACCGCGGAATGACGACTTAATCAGTCCTCTTTACTTAAATTTCAGATGCCGTGACAAAGGTCCACGCCCAACTAGCGGAACTTGCGAATGGTGTTAGTCAGATGGCCGTCAGTAAGTTCAAAACAATGTCACCCAATGAAGATATTCAAATCATAGCTACTAAGACATGCGTCAAATATTAACAAACTACAATAGTGTCATGATGTACCTATTTTATTTTCAGATAGCAATTTGTTGACCATCGCAGACGCTAGTAAGTGATGAGTGGATACACTTACTTGACCAATTTATACGTCTACCAAAACGCTTAAATTATCTTTGTCTGTATTTTTATTTCAGATTCTGTGATGAGCATCGAAACCTATCTCGCAAACACTTTATATTCTATCACAAAAGGTAGAGGGGGTGAGTTGAAGAGGACTTTACCCTTTAAAAATCGCGTGTCTAATGACATAAGGACGTAAGCGCCATTATACGACGTTTTGCTGTTTATAATGGCATAAAGTCGTATAATTTTTTTTTCACGCCAATCGCTCCGAAAACGTTCGACACGTACAATTGAAATTACGAGATCGAAAAATGTAAGGGCAAAAGGTCGTAAGTTGGGCGGATACGATCTTCTGCTTTTAACTGCGATTTTTATTATCGAATTTTTCGAAACGACGTCGATTTCGATTTTTCTTTGCGTTTCACGAGTTTTTACAGCTATTCGGAAAAATCATTGAAAATTATGAAAAAAAGTGGCGCTCACGACGTTTTGGTTTCACGTTGTTTTTTATTTTTCCTTCAAAATTGTAATGAAAGAACGACGTATCCGCCAAACTTACGACCTTTTGCACTTACATTTTTCGATCTCGTAATTTCAATTGATCTATACGTTTTGGCCGTTTTCAGAGCGAATGGCGTGAAAAACAAGCGGGTTTGGGCTGACTATGAGCCAGCCTTCGAACTTCCCGTTATTTATTTTGTTCTCAGCTATTTTGAAATTTGTAAATCTGACCTCAGATTCTTGATCAGCAGTTCAAAAAACCTTCGAGTACAAATTTCCGTAAGATTTCGAACGTTTTTAGTATTTTTCCCAGCCAATCGGTCTCGCCATTTTGAATTTCGCTAATCTGACTTCAGATTCGTGATCAGTGACCCAAAAAACCTACGAGTACCAAGTTTCATCCAAATCCAAATGTTTTTAGTTTTTTTGCAGCACATCGAATACGCCAAATGAAAATTTTGCAAAACTGACTTCAGATTCGTGATCAACGATCAAAAAAACCATATAGTACCAAATTTCACTGAAATCCGTTGATTCGTTCTCAAGATATCGTCATTTTTGTTGCGTTTTTTAGAATTTTGTTATTTGAATACTTCAAAAAGTACTAATCCGATCAAAGCCAAAATCTAATCAGTTCTAAGTTGAGAAAAGCCCCGTCGATTGAGCCCTATCTGATCAAAATCCGCGAACTCGTTCTCGAGATATCGCGCGGACAAAAATGTGGTCACATACACACACACACACATACACACACACATACACACACACATACACACACACATACACACACACACACACACACACATACACACACACACATACACACACACACACACCCAGACGTCAAACTGAAAATAGTCGGAGGTGATTGTTTGGACCTCGAAATGTGGAGATTTAGTAAAAACTCGACTTTTCATTTTCGGGGTGATCACAATAACTTCCTTTTTTCTCTGAAAACAGAGAAACGGGAAGTTAAAAAATTATACGACCTTTTGCCACCAAAATCGCGTTTTTGGCGCTCACGACCTTATGCAATTAGACAAGCGAAATGTTTTTGTGATCTACTGTTTGCTTCACATATCAGGGTGAAGTCGAGGAATTGTTTTAATTGATTCAGATCAAATTTTATCGTAGATCGATCGAGATTTCCTATTTCAATTCTTCATATTTCACTACTTTTCGCTCATTGCCGTTATATCATGCGTCAATTGGTGAATTTCCACTTTGTCATGACACACATATTTTATTTTCAGGAACCGAATTAGCATCGTCTGCCAGATTCCGGAGTAAGTGACTCATTCGAAAAATACATCAAGCCTAGATTGCTTTTCATCCAGCTGTTGTTAGAACTGAGTGAGAGTCGAAGACGACTTGATCATAACCTCTGTATTCCAATTCCAGCTTTACTCGGCCGAGTACAATCCAAGGTCATAATCGATTTGGAAAGAAGTGGAGCGAAATACGGAGGTGAGTTGAAGATGATTGTGCCCATCTAGAATATCGCGCATCAAGCACTTGAAAATTGTCTAAATTATTGAGGTATCTTTTAATTTCCAGCTCCCATCAATGAGGTCAGAGCTGTTGCGACCGAAATAAATGATTTATTCGACGCAGCAAAGATCCGAATTGATGCGATTTTGAATGCTGCTTTCAGGTTTGCCGGAAGTAAGTTGAAAACAATCGTACCATTAGAAATATAATTGTGATGCTGAGATCTATCGTTTGCTACAAACCAAATTCCAATTAGGCTTTCATAAATTGATCTATTTCCGTAGCCTCCAGTTAGGCAAACGTATTTGATACTCAACATTCGATCTATGATTTCAATTGCTCCACCAGTTTAGTACTACTGAACTACGATCTTAAAAACAAGCGTCTTCCCGCACCAGGCAGCTCATAGTTCCTCGCTGCCGGACTTCCACGCTCCAAAAATCCTTTATGGTCGCTGCCGTATATTTTTGGAATTCTCTCCCGCCCGAAGTTATCCTCGCGGGTTCCCTACCGATTTTTGAATTCGCTTATTTGCTTACCTGCTCGAACGGGAACGACAGGCCGTGGCTGGTCTTATCTGAATAAATATATTTTTAATGATTGGCCTTCGTTCGGGAGCTACGCCTTGTTGTATGTGATAATATCGGTAGAGTACGTAATAGTATATTATGTGGCATGCCCGTTTCGGCTCGCCAGGTAAAACCAACGGCTCGTACGAAAAACATAACCTCGCCAGAAAACAGTTACTTTACGGGCGCGTCTAGTAAAGGAGTAGGCAAAACGAATCTGAGAACTATATATCGGCAACGAAAAAGACAGCTTTTGAAAGTTTGACAGCTTCCGACTGTCTTCAGGGCGCAGAACCGAGCATCGGGTCGCGAGCCAATCGGCACGTCGGAAAAGCGCTTACGTCCGAAGTCGGCAAACCATCTCGAACTTCGATAAAACGATTCGATCCTCACACGCGCTTTTTGATATTTTGATGATACTTATTTTGCAGCAATTATTCTGCAGACTTATCGAATCGTTATGCCTACATTGTAGTATCAAAGGAAGTAAGATTTAAAACCGTAAAATGGTACTGAAGTGGAAAATCGACCATTCGTCGAACTTATGTATATCAAGAGCAATCAAGTTTTGAAGTGTTGTGTCACGAAATATTTAACAGCACACTTAACATTTTGTAGCACGTATGTTCTGCAGGTGGTAAGATTCATTGAATCGTTAAAAATGAAAACTATGAGTACGTCATCACGATATGGATAAAATGTGTTTTTTGAACGTTATGCTCTTTGTTTGGAACCATTTTATTCTCTCCATTTTATGCTACACAGAATGTTCAAACCATTTTCAACATGTCAGGTTCCACTCGATTCGTCAAGTATTGTCATGGTATCCTGATTTTTGTTTCAGGAGTCGAACCAACCTATGTTGCCATCAACGGTGAGTTAGAGATACAGAGATTTCCGATAATATATGACAGATATTCACTTGTTGTTCGAATTTAGCTCAAGCGAGTCGAGCACCGCGGAATGACGACTTAATCACAGTCCTCTTTACTTAAATTTCAGATGCCGTGAAAAGTGTCCAAGCCCGACTGTCAGATGTTGTGGATGATGTTATACAGATGTCCGGCAGTAAGTTCAAAACAATGTCACCCAATGAAGATATTTAAGTCATAGCTACTAAGATATGCGTCAAATATTGACAAACTACAATAGTGTCATGATGTACCTATTTTATTTTCAGTTAGCGTTTCCCAGGTGAAGCCCGCATACGCTGGTAAGTGACGAGTGGATACACTTACTTGAGCAATTTATACGTCTACCAAAACGCTCAAATTATCTTTGTCCCTATTTTTATTTCAGATTCTGTGATTAAAGTCGGAACCTATCTCGCAAAGACTCTACCTTCTATCCGAAGGGGTATCGATGGTGAGTTGAAGACGACTTTACCCTTTAAAAATCGCGTTTCTAATGACATAAGGACGTAAGCGCCATTACACAACGTTTTGCTGTTTATAATGGCATAAAGTCGTATAATTTTTTTTTTCACGCCAATCACTCTGAAAACGTTCGAAACGTATAGATCAATTGAAATTACGAGATCGAAAAATGTAAGCGCAAAAGGTCGTGAGTTGGGCGGATACGACCTGCTTGTAACTGCGATTTTCATTATAGAATTTTTCGAAACGACGTCGAGTTCGATTTTTCTTTCCGTTTCACGAGTTTTTACAACTATTTGGAAAAATCATTAAAAATTATGAAAAAGAATGTCGCTCACGACGTTTTGCCTTTACGTTGTTTTTTATTTTTCCTTAAAAATTGTAATGAAAGAACGACGTATCCGCCAAACCTACGACCTTTTGCACTTACATTTTTCGATCTCGTAATTTCAATTGATCTATACGTTTTGGCCGTTTTCAGAGCGAATGGGATGAAAAAAAAAATTATACGTCCTTTCGCCACCAAAATCACGTTTTTGGCGCTTACGACCTTATGCCATTAGACACGCGAAATGTTTTTGTGATCTACTGTTCGCTTCACATATCAGGAAGTCGAGGAATTGTTTCAATTCATTCCGATCAAATGTTATCGTAGATCGATCGAGATTTCTATTTCAATTCTTCATATTTAATTACTTTTCACTCATTGCCATTATATCATGCGTCAATTGGTGAATTTCCACTTTGTCATGATACACATATTTTATTTTTGTTTGAATAGTTTATAATTTGTGGATGCGAGGCTTCAAGCACGCTGGTAGGCACTTGAGGCACGGGTGTGGATGAGGTTTCAGGGTTTTAATGATGCACAATAGGGTGGTTTAATGTTGACAAGAGTTAGACATTTTATTTAAGAAAAAGTAACGTTCAATGATTATACACGGTAGGTTGAATTCGCACAGAGCGATAGACGATTTGAACCACATTGGGTACGAACGGGAGACGATAGATGAATAGCGGTCGAACAACACAATGCTTTGTTTTGTGCTTCGTTCGTAGGTTGACCGAATACTGACTAGAATATGATACATACTTATTCGCACTAGGCTAGGTAAACGTGAGGGCAGCAGTTATCAAAGGGACACACCAATCCCACGTTACCTATACGCTATTAACCGCGCAATATTAAACACCGCCCGCGTTGAAATCGACGGCCGCGTGTAAAAACCGGCTATCTCGGGACTCGCTCGAAAAACCGGCTATCTCGGACCTCTTAACGCCTGAGATAGCCGGTTTTTCAAGCGAGTCCCAAGATAGCCGGTTTTTCAAGCGTTTCCCGAGATAGCCGGTTTTTCCACGCGGCCGTCGAAATGCTGTGCCTTTCAAAATTCTTCACGCGGAGTGCATAGAGACTTGAACGTAATTTTTTTGAATATGAAACATAAAACAACATTTAAATTCATTACTCATTAACTAGAGTACAATGGGTTCTTAACCTACTTAAACTTAACTGTAAGATGGTACAATAATTTGTGTTTTTGCTTTTAACAATTTACACTCACACATCACTAGACCAATTGGTCAGTTTCACTTGGCATTCTATCTCAAGATTGGATTGCTTTTGTCGAACAAAATTTAAGATTATACATATCAATAATTAAACCAACTATACAGTACTATATACACATTGGACTTATCTTTCAATAGAACTTACTGATCTACGTGACTTATCTTTAAATTTGGGTGGCAGCAACCGACTCAGGCTGTTGAGACTCCGTCTCTATTTGAACCGGAAGCTTGCAGAGTTCAACGATAGGTCTGATATACTCTGAATTTGCAGTTTTTACTCTAACAGAGCGTACAAGGTTCTCGCGATCGGGAAAACATTCCACGACACGAGCTAAATTCCACTTTGATGGCGGAAGGTTCTCATTTCGAAGGAGTACTAGATCTCCAACTCTAATATTAGGCTTTCGAGTCTGCCATTTCATTCGTTGTTGCAACGAATTTATGTAATGAGTCTTGGCTTCCGGGTTGGAGCCGCGTTGATGAACGGTGTGTTGCCGACGTTTCGTAAACATTGCAGTTTACTTCATCAGGGCGAGAGGTAACCTGATACTCAGTATCAGGCAACACACCGTTCATCAACGCGGCTCCAACCCGGAAGCCAAGACTCATCCAGAGTCTACCCGCGGAAGCCTCAAAGACCAATTTATGTAATCTTTTGACCAAATCTGCCAGAAATGCCCAAATTTTTGCTGCGTCCCTTGCCAACGATCCAAGCGGTTCTCATTGAGGTGGAGGGTTGACAGTAGAGGGACATTCTTTAAGGAAGCGCCAATCAGAAAATGGCCGGGGGTTAGAGCATCGTAGGACGATAGGTTATCGCTCAAAGGAGCAATGGGACGAGAGTCAAGGCATGCTTCTATGTTACATAGAAGAGTGGTAAAATCTTTTACAGTAGGGGTGGAATTTTGAAGGATCCTCTTTAAATGGTACTTCACGCTCTTAACGCCTGCCTCCCACAACCCACCGAAATGTGGAGCGGAAGGAGATATGAAATGCCAGGATACTTGATCTGACGCAAAGATATTACGGAAGTCTACTTCTTCAAGTATCTGATTGAAAGCTTCGCGTAATTCTTTTTCGGCCCCTTGGAAGGTAGTGCCGTTATCGGAGTACATTACACTTGGAAGTCCTCTGCGAGAGGAAAAGCGTTGAAGTGCTGCTAAGAAGGCAGCTGAACTATAATCATGCACAAGTTCGAGATGAATAGCTCTCGTAGCTAGACAAATGAACAAAGCAACATACGCTTTGTGACTAATTCGACCTCGCCCTGCCGCGTCTCGCACCAGTGTTGCCAGATGGCTCTGGCGGCTTTCTCCTAGACCATCGCTGGTTCCTCCTAAAAAACTCCTAAATATCCCTCACCAAGCCACTGGCCTGAACAGTACTGCAAATTAGGGGTAATTTTCACCATCGGTCAAATGTCGTCGAATAGCTGTTATTTATTTTATTTTATTTATTTATTTATTTATTTACAAGCCCAACAGGCGAACCCAGCTAGGGCAAATGCGGTAGGCATTGAAGCCATACGAAGAAGAACAGTAATCATACGTCGGAGGATTAAAAACAAAAATACAAAAAATATATACACAAAAAAGAAAAAAAGATACAAAAATACATAGAGAGCCATGCTTAGGAAAACTAAAACTAGGCTAATGGTCTTAGAAATACACTTAGAAGTACGCTCGGGCAACGCATAAAAAGGATGCAAAGGACAGAAGGGCAGGGTCGCAAGATGAGGGTAGCTGGTTATAGATGGAGCACATCATATGTAACGGTGAGCGAAGCGCAACGTTACTCCGCGCGCGACTTAGCCGGAAGGGCACGTTATGGCGAGCCGCAGGTCGCGGGACTAGAAAGTCCAGGCCACCCAGTAGGTCGGGGCAATCCACGAGCCCAGTGAGGACTTTGAACAAGAACGCAACGGAGGCAACCTTGCGTCTCGCCGACAGGAGCGGAATATCGAATCTGGCGCATAGGGCAGCCTCATCACAGCCCCGCGGGGGGTAGACAGAATCAGCCCTGAACGCGAGGTACTTAAGGAACCTCCTCTGAACGGCCTCAATAACATTAATGTCGCGGACAAGTAGAGGACTCCAGATGATCGAGCCATACTCCAGCTTGGAGCGCACAAAAGAGAAGTACAGAGTACGAAACGCAAGAGGCGATTTAAAGGCTCTGCAGGTTCTCAGCAAGAAACCAAGCATTCTGGTGGCACCGGACACGACACTAGAGACCTGTAGGTCAAAACGGAGCTCAGAGTCAAACGTGACACCCAAGTCAGTGGTGGCTCGAACTCTGGACAGGAGGACGCCGTCCACACGATAGTTAAACAAAACCACGTTATGTCCACGAGCGAAGGACAAAATCTTACATTTACTAACATTTAGAGCCAGTCGGTTAAGTTCACACCAAGCTGCGATGTGGTCAAGGTCACGCTGAAGGAGAGCACAGTCGGCGGGGCAACGAATAACGCGGTAGAGCTTGAGGTCATCGGCGTATAGGAGCGCATCACAGCAAAGTGGGGACACGATGTCATTGACGAAGATGTTAAAGAGTAGGGGGCCGAGATTGGACCCCTGCGGCACACCGGAAGTCGGAACGAAAGAGTTCGACCGGTGACCAGCAAGCTCCACGACGTGTAGACGATCCACCAGATACGATTTGAGCAGCGCGACGAGACACTCATGCAGGCCAGCAGCCGAAAGTTTGTGCAATAGTATACCGTGATCGATCTTGTCAAATGCCTTCGAAAAATCAGTGTAAATAGCATCTACCTGCTCTCTGCAATCAAGCGCCATGCAAACAGTATTTGAGAAAAGGGCCAGGTTAGAGACCGTTGAGCGACCGGGCATAAAGCCATGCTGCAGGGGTGAGATGAGCCCGGAGACTTTGCGAAAGATGTGGCCGTACAAGCACGACTCAAAGGCTTTTGAGAAGGCCGGCAAAATCGCGATCGGACGGTAATTCCCGACCTCAGACTCGTCGCCGCTTTTGAATACCGGGGAAATCCTGGCAGACTTAATTTTATTTATGTATATATATTAATAATGTTATTTTAAATACATTTCCTTGCGAATTATAGATGAAGATAGATACTTTTTTTGGAAGTAATTGTTTTAGTTAGGTAAAACGTACGGTCGGTAAAAACATTGATCGCGGTATGGTAATCTGTCTTTGTGCCTTGGAGGGGATTTATTTCTTTTTGAACTTGCATTTCACAAAAATCCCACTTTTATATTTGTCTACATATTTGTTTTTTATCACAATTATTTATTTATTAGCCGAGTATACATATACTTTGAACTATTCTATCGTGTAACTTAGACTCATAGACGTTTTATTCAATTTTTGGTTCAGAATAATTGCAATGAAGAATTCACTGATGCATGAATAGCTACATGTCGGCCCTAATTATCAGGAAATATATCGAGGGTTCCAACATCGCCGTCATTTATATTATTATAAATATTTTCAGAGCTGAAACGCTTCAACATACGAGCTGTCGGTTTAAAGTCACAGCAATCAATGCTGAGCGTAAGTCGGGTACCCCTCAGAGTCCCGAACGGTAAAAGTCTTGGACGCCCTAAAGTCCCGAAAATGCATTATCCCGACCGCTCGTTGTCCCGAACGAGTGAAGTCACGACCGCGCGTTGTCCCGAACGGGGAAAGTCATGCCCGCTCTTCGTCCTGGACGAGAAAAGTCACGTCCGTCACTTGTCCCGGATGCGAATCGTCACGTCTGCTCCCTTGTCCTAGACGGGAATTGTCACGGATCGGTATTTTCCGTATTTTCCTAAGCACCGGCGACGGAAAATACCGATCCGTGACAATTCCCGTCCAGGACAAGGTCCTAAGCACCGGCGACGGAAAATACCGATCCGTGACAATTCCCGTCCAGGACAAGGGAACAGACGTGACGATTCGCATCCGGGACAAGGGACGGACGTGACCTTTCTCGTTCAGGATGAAGAGCGGGCATGACTTCTCTCGGTCGGGACAAAGAGCGCCCGTGACTTCTTTCGTTCAGGACAACACGCGGTAGTGACTTCTCTCGTTCGGGACAACGAGCGGTCGTGACTTCCCTCGTTTGGGACAACGAGCGGTCGGGATAATGCATTTTCGGGACTTTAGGGCGTCCAAGACTTTTACCGGTCGGGACTCTAAGGGGTACCCCGTAAGTCGAACGTGCATTATAGCCTCGACCATTGCAATCGACATTTTGTTTCGCAGCTTGTCCTTAACTATACTTAGTATAGAAAACGCGCGCTCGACAGAAGCGTTTGAAAATGGCAAGCTCAACAAGGCGAGCACGAGCGCGGAAATATTCCCGAACCGTTGCACTCCACCAGCGTTTTCGTTTTCGAATACTTCGACCCAATAGCTTTCGGTGTTTGGACAGTTTTCAACGTTTACGCTGTGCAAAAGATTCCATTCCCTAATCGTAGAGTCGATGTCAGTACACACGCTGTTTTTCAAACTTTCGGCTATCTCAGTAATATCTGGTTTCACCTGAGAAGAAGCGCATTTCGGTGAAAACGTCGATAGTTTTTCGAGAATTTTGATATTTTCGGGCAACCTTTTTTGCAACTGCAAACATAGCTCGATTAAGAAGTTCCTACATCGTTCTTTAATTTGCACGACCGAATCGGGGTTGATGCTCGTTGTAAGCTGATTAAACTCATATCCGAAGTACATGCACTGCAGGGCCATTAAATGCTGTCGAAAATCGAAGGTAGCCAGTTCATAACGCGATATTTTACTAAGCCACGACGGAACAACAAGCGTTTGGAGATGCGTGTACATGAGATTGTTCACATCTTCGAACAATTTGAGGGTATCGGCGTTCTCGGACTGGAACGATTTGTTTATCGCCATGACGCCTTTCAGGCTGTTGCTTAGGAACTTAAGAAACAATTTGTTTTCCGGCGTAGAATACATTCCGTACAATTGCCAGGCTGTATAACAACGCTCTTTGTTACTTTCTGTGATTTGAAAATGCAGTTTCAGCGCATCCCATTGTTCCAAGATCGCGTCAACAGCCTGAATCCGTACCAGCCATCGTGTGTTCGACAGTTTAATAATTTTTTTTGGCATTTTACCCGAGAGTGTTTTGTAAATTTCTGCGTACTCGAGTTGTCGCTTCGTACTATGCGAGAACCAGGCGTGAGTTTCCCGTACCATGAAATCCGAATGTCGTGGTAGCGCTTTGCAAGCTTCCTCTGCAGCGAGATGCAATGAATGGCAAATGCACGTTATGACAATAAGCTCTGGGTTTATTTCGCGCAATAATGTTGAGACTGAATGATGACGTCCAACGTTAACACTCGCTCCGTCGACTCCGAGACCGAGTAATTTTTCGGGCTTAAGACCGTCGGCTTTCAACTGGCGAAGTATCACTCGTGAAATAGCATCCGAAGTTCCAGATTCCATCTCAATTAGTCGATAAAACGTGGTCGCGATCTTTTTTTTCGCCTTGCTCAAATATCGAACCATCAGGCAGAGAACTTTCTTTGTATCAATCGTTGTAGATTCATCGATTATCAAGGAATAATACGACTGATCGATGTCTTCGAGCAGGTCTTCCAAAATGCACGGCGATAGAACATTCTTAATAAGGGCTGAACATTTGGTGCGATGTAGCTTGATGTCCTGCAATACGGGAGATTCTTCATCGAGGCCTTTTATTACAATCGAGAGATGGTCAACGGTTCTTATTGAACAATGCTCAGCGACATACGTTGCAATTTTCAATTCGGCCACTTTCCTTTTTTCAGGCAGAGTTACTTTCAGCACTTTGTTGATCTTCGGTAAATTGTCAACGATCCGCTTACTTGTTGCACACTGCAGGTGTTTTTTCGTGGCACTGTGGTCTTGTAGACATCTTCTATGCGCATTGATCGTCGTCTTGCAGTAAGTACAAAACGCCTTGGTTGAGTTACCAATAGCCGGTTGCAGCCACCCTGCAAGATATTAAATGGAATGTAATAATGCAGAGGTTGTATTTTAATATTGTACATGTTCAATATGTGCACAGAAAGTTTTGCTTAACACGTTACAAACGTGAAACAAATGCTGCCTTCGACATCTAAGAAAAATTTGTACGAAATTCCGGTATTAACTTACCTTCAAAATTTGGGTCATGTTCCCAACTTTTCACGTACTTTTGTGCGTAATTTATTCTGCTATTTTTATCTTTAGGCATTTTGTACATATTTTGATAACCTCGAAAAATTATTTCATATATACGCGGGATTCCCTCTACCACAGTGCATTCACATTAAAACGAATCCGCAATGAACGACAACAGGACTCGATGAGAAGAGCACGAACGTTGAGGTTAAGAGACGAGAGATGGAAGAGATTCTATGGTTGGTCATCTCGACTAGAGAGGGCAGTATTAGAATTGTTATTCGTGTAGTGACTAGGGGTATCGGTTTGATTTGAATGATTGTTTTCATTTGTGGTTGAGTTTTTTTTTTGCTTGTTTTGAGAAAAAAGCTTCGGAAATTTATAAACTCTTAAAAACATCCGTACGCTTCAAAATTCTCCTGAAAAACCTCCTAAAAAAATTATCCTCCTATTTTGCTCCTAAACCAGGTAAAATACTCCTAAATCTAGGAGGAAAACTCCTAATCTGGCAACACTGTCTCGCACTAGCATTGGACCTGCATAATCAACGCCGCTATGCGAAAACGGGCGTGATCGGACGACTCGATCTTTCGGTAGGTTTGCCATTAATTGGGTGCGAACTTCGGCTCGTTCGCGTGTGCATCTGACACAATTATGAAGCGCAGCTTTTACTAGATTTCGCGCTCGGAGAATCCAGTAATTTTCTCTTAGAACTCTCAGCATGAGCTGAATTCCACCGTGCAGAGTGACACGGTGTATGTGGGCTATTAATAGCATTGATATTCGATGATTCGATAGGATGACGGGATGTTTTTGCCCTGTCGGAAGGTCTGCTTGTTCGAGACGGCCTCCTACTCGGATGACACCTGTCTCGTCTATTAGTGGATCTAACTTCTTTAATTTACTACTTGACGGTAGCGGTAGGTTTTTATAAAGAGCGGCCAACTCGGGAGAGAAGTTGTCTTTTTGCGCACGACGAATCCAGAAGATTTTGGCTGAGCGAATTTCTTCGGCTTGTAAGATAAGATCGATAAGAGGTGAAGCGACATTTTGAATACGCTTGATAAAACGCAACACGTAGGCGGTGACTCGCAATAGTCGAGGCCACGTTGAAATGTTCCGCGTCGCTCAATGATATCGTTTTCTATACCTCCAGCGTTTGAAGATGAACATGAGTTATAATCTTGGTATCAACTTCTGTCGAAGTTGATGCTAGGAAAGTTTGGTCTGGCCAGAAGCTCGGATCGCTTGTTAGCCATTGAGGACCCTGCCACCATAGCGGGTGGTCTTTTAACTGATTCGGGTTTAATCCGCGGGACGCGCAATCCGCTGGATTTTCTTCGGAAGGAACGTGCTTCCAACTTGCTTATGGCAGCTGATTTTGAATTTCCGCGACGCGATGAGCGGTAAAAACTTTAAGGCTAGACGGAGGTTTTTTGAGCCAGCAGAATACGATACTGGAGTCACTCCCGCAAGTGATTGACTCAATTGGTACTGAAATTGATTCGAGTAAAGTCAAAACGCATCTAGTTAACAGCACGGCTGCGCACAGTTCGAGCCACGGTATCGTTACGATTTTGAGTGGAGCCACTCTAGTCTTAGCCAGCATTAGGCTTACTCTTGTCTCAGAGCTAGCTGATCGGACGACCAAGTAAGCTCCAGCTGCATAAGCCCGCTCGGAGGCATCACAAAAGCCGTGGACTTGAATTGAACTTGAACAGTCACTTTGAGTCCAACGAGGAATGGAAACTTGATTGAGAATCGGCAATTGCTCGCAAAACAATCGCCAGTCGATAGATAGTGGTTCAGGAACTGGTTCGTCCCAACCTGTTTTAAGAAGCCACAATTGTTGAATCAATATTTTCGGGAGAACTATTACTGGTGCTAGCCAGCCTAATGGGTCAAAACACCTTGCAACGATAGAAAGGATTTGACGTTTTGTAATTTGTACGGAGGACGGGAGTTGAGTGACGATACGGAATGAGTCGCGCGGTACCATACGTTACCGTAGTTAACACAAAAGGTCGAATTTCTTCTTCGGGAGAAGATCTCCAAAAAATCATTTGGTAAGGACGATCTCTTGGGTCTACTAGAATTTGACGGAACATCTGCGTGATGTCGGCCGTAAAAACATATCGAAACATGCGCCAGTTTAGAATTACGGATACAAGCTCCGGTTGTAAATTGGGTCCTGGCAGCAAGTGATCATTCAGTGATGATCCGTTACCTGAGGGTGCGGACGCATTGAACACTACCCTAAGTTTGGTGGTCGTGCTATCTTTCACGACAGGATGATGCGGGAAAAAGACAGTTTGCCTGTTTCGCGTACTTTCGAGAGGTTCCATGTGTTTGGATTCTTGATATTCGCGCAAGAATGCCGAATACTGCTTGTGTAACCCCTCGTTGCGCTGTAATCTTTTCTCAAGATGTCGGTAGGATGCGAGTGAGCGAGCTTCTGTATCCCCAATCGCTATTGGAGGATCTGTTCTGAACGGTAGGCGAACAACGTATTTTCCCTCGGTAGTGCGATAGTGCGTTCTTTGAAAATGATTTTCACATCGAATCTCAGCGGAAGTGAGATGCTTGCGAGACGGTACCTCTTCCACTTCAAAGAACTTGATGAGTTCTGAAGTGACTTCTTCAGCGCTTGCGTGATGCACATGAATAGTTCGCTTATTAGAATTAGCGTTAGAATACGCTCCGGAAATAATCCATCCAAATATGGTATTTTGGAGGATCAATTTATTAGAGATTGGTCTGTGTATGCCTTCAAGCACGATGTCAGCATACAGGTCCGCACCTATTAGGAGCTCTATAGGAGCAGACGACGTTGGTTCTGGATCGGCCAGCGTCAAACCTCTAGCGAAGGCCATATCGAAAGGTACTTGGCTTGGCACATAGGCCGTTATTTTCGGTAGGACGAGAGCCTGAAATTCCAACTTATTTTTTGTTGGATCTTGAACTGGGCTTACCAGTAACGGAACCGTTGCTTTCACGGTACTTACGGAACGACCGCCAATACTGGCAACGTACGCGTTTGTATTTTCGCGGCGAAGTCGTGAACATTGCACTAGATTTTCTGATACGAAACTAGCATCCGAACCAGGATCAATCAAAGCACGAGCTTGTAGTTGACGTCCTTCGTTCGATTCGATGTGAACCCAGACGGTAGCGAGTAGTACCGCTTTACTTGGAATCTTGGCTCGGGTAGCAACGTGAGCATGAGCCACATTCGAGTCTGATGACTCGAACACATTTGAATTGGAATCGGAAGTTGCAGCCGATGTCTTAGAAGCAGAAGTTGAAGCATGGGGAGATTGCGTAGACCCTTGACTACGATCACTCCTGTGTTCGTGCAACAACGAGTGATGACGACGTTTACAATGATAGCAGCTGAAAGAACTGCGACAGTCAGTCAGGAGGTGACCTCTGGAAAGGCAATTTATGCAAAGATAATTCTGACGAGCATACTTTTGGCGTTCAGGAATGGATTTCGACTTGAACTTTTCGCACTGAGCTATCTTGTGGCTCTCAGAGCAAAACGCGCATGAGTCGGTTGCTGTCCCGTGATGAGATCGTAAAACATTAGAACTACTTTTACTTTCTTTTTTCCCAGATGATTCTGGTTTCTTTTCGGGAGGTTGAATAGAAGCTGCGGCTTCTAATGATCTTATCCTAGTGTCTAAAAACTTAGTTAATTGTTCAACGGTAGGATAATCGCTGTCGTCTTCCAGGTGCACTTCCCACTCTCGTCGAGAGTGTTTATCGAGCTTTTGAACCAAACAAAATACAAGAATGTCGTTCCATTCGTTTACAGGACGTTGCAACGCCCGCAATGCATTGATGGATTCGGAAGAACTGGCGCGTAGCCTTTTTAAACCGTTTACGTCACCGGGAGTGACAGCTTTTATTGCGAAAAAGCTAGTTAAGTGAGCATTGATTATGCTTCGCTTGTTTTCATAGTATTCTTTGAGGATATTCCAAGCGACAACGAAGTTATCGCCGGACAAAGTGATATGCGAAATCAACTTGGCTGCGTCGTCAGTGACGACAGACAAGAGATAATGTAACTTTTGAACATTTGACAACCCCTGTCGAGAGGTTATTAGAGAAGTGAATAAATCGCGAAAAGCAATCCAATCTCTGAGAATACCTGAGAATGTAGGTACACTTATCGTCGGTAGTTTGAAGTCGGAAGGTTGAAAGGCAGCAGCGTTGGGTTGAACGACGGAAGTCCCTGATGATCCTCCTCCCCCGTTGGTTGATCGAAATGAAGCGAGTTTCTCTTGGAAAAAGTCGTAGGTGGCTAAGTAACTATCCTCTACCTTCTCCAGGTGCGACTCGGTGAAGTACGCTAGCGATGTACGATCGGCAGTCGTAGCGTAGATCTCGATCTGTGTTGAAGCCCGCTGTGTTTCGTCCCAACATTTCTCGAGCAGCTTAGCCCGGCCTTCTGTGACAGCTCGGGTCTGGTTAGCTCTACCTAACTTGTTGAAGTTAGCAATAGCGTTTCGAACGCGCCTTGCATTATCATCGAAGCGTTGCAGCGCCTGGTTTACTTGCTCTGTAAAATCATCATCGGCGGTTTGAGACATCGTTGCGATAGGATTCGAACGGTAGAATGGCTGTAGCGAAGAGCATAGAGCGTGGCAGCCTGCTCTCGCCTATGTCACTCTTCTCCCTTAAACAGCTGTGACGCAGTAGCGAAGACGCGACAGCAGCGGCAACTGCGTAGGCGTTACGATGAGTGGTACTCCTTGGTAGGGATGAAGAAGAACTGCGTGCGCACTACTTGTTGCCGGAGAGATGAGCACTTGAATTTAACCGGCTTTTAGCTAAAAGCGGCCATCTTGAACTTGTCCCTTTCAAATGAACGTTACAGTTTGGACTTCACTCACTGACAATACACCCCTTTTGCTTTAGAATGAACGAAATAATGCTTTATTCCGAGCGTATGAACACCTTTTTTCACAAATCCACACACGAATCCGGCTCGAAGGACCAAAAATGTTTGAATAGTTTATAATTTGTGGATGCGAGGCTTCAAGCACGCTGGTAGGCACTTGAGGCACGGGTGTGGATGAGGTTTCAGGGTTTTAATGATGCACAATAGGGTGGTTTAATATTGACAAAAGTTAGACATTTTATTTAAGAAAAAGTAACGTTCAATGATTATACACGGTAGGTTGAATTCGCACAGAGCGATAGACGATTTGAACCACATTGGGTACGAACGGGAGACGATAGATGAATAGCGGTCGAACAACACAATGCTTTGTTTTGTGCTTCGTTCGTAGGTTGACCGAATACTGACTAGAATATGATACATACTTATTCGCACTAGGCTAGGTAAACGAGAGGGCAGCAGTTATCATAGGGACACACCAATCCCACGTTACCTATACGCTATTAACCGCGCAATATGAAACAATTTTCAGGAACCGAATCAGCAATGGCTGCCAAATTCGTGGGTAAGTGACACTCATTCGAAAAATACATCAAACCTAGCTTGCTTTTCATCCAGCTGTTGTTCGAACTGCGCGAGAGTCGAAGACGACTTGATCATAACCTCTGTATATTCCGATTTCAGATTTACTTGACACAGAAAAACGCAAAGTCATACCCCACTTGGAATATCGTGGAGCGAAAGCCGGACGTGAGTTGAAGACGATTGTGCCCATCTAGAATATCGCGCATCAAGCACTTGAAAATTGTCTAAAGTATTGAGGTATCTTTCAATTTCCAGATACGACCACTGAGATCACAGCTGCTGTGACCAGAATAACTCATTCATTCGACGAAATAAAGATCAAAATCGAGGCGATTTTGAATGCTGCTTTCAGGATTGCCGAAAGTAAGTTGAAAACAATCGTACCATTAGAAATATAATTGTCATACTGAGATCTATCGTTTGCTACAAACCAAATTTCAATTAGGCTTTCATAAATTGATCTATTTCCTTAGCTTCCAGTTAGGCAAACGTATTTGATACTCAACATTCGATCCCTGATTTCAATTGCGCCACTAGTATAGTACTACGATCTTATTGTGACTTTTTATACTATTTCATACATCAACTAAAATATGATGATTTCTTAAATTATTTTTTCAATGTGTTCTGGTAATTGCCATTGAATCGTAATTTCACTTTCTCAGGTCATTCATAATCATAAATCCCATGCAGCGGAAGAGACCATTGGTGAGTGTCGTGGACAGTATCACCTGATACGAAGATGCTGAATATATTAATCTACGAATTTTGGTGAATCAATTCGCAGGCCACTTCTTAGCAGCTATCGCGAAGCGGAATATTCGGGACCGCTTGTGCTAATCCGAAGAACTTTTTGTGGAAGAACGGAGATCATTTGCTGTACGAGAGACTACCACTTTCTTCCAGTACTTCTTCCAATTGATGACTGAATATGTATATCGCGTGTCTAATGACAGAACGTCGTAAGCGCCATTATACGACGTTTTGTCGTTTTTAATGGCAAAAGGGCGTATAATTTTCTTTCTTTCGTATTTCGAATAAGAAGGCAAAAATACATCCAGAACCGTTGAAATCGAAAAGCCTGTCAACTAATGGCAGAAGGTGGTATGTACTGGCGGATACAACCTTTTGTTACGAACGTGAACAGAATAAATTGTGTAGACTAATTGCATAACGTCGTATCCCCCAAAAATATAATTTCCGGTGTTTTTTTCTGTCGAAAGTATAATAATTGATTGTTTAAGCACCGATCCATACATGGTCAAGTTTCATGAAGTCTCGTAAAGAGAAAAAAAGTTACATACGACGTTTTGTCATTACGTCACCGAGCAAAATGACAAAAAGTCATACAATTTTTTTTTGTTCCTCGAATCGCTTGTAAAACACTCGAAACGCGAAGATCTGTCGAAATTTTGAATTTCCGAACGTCCCACCGAAAAGTCGTACGTAACTTTTTTTTTCTCGGACGCGGCACATACGACTTTTCGGTGGGACGTTCGGAGATTCAAAATTTCGACAGATCTTCGCGTTTCGGGTGTTTTACAAGCGATTCGAGGAATAAAAAAAAAATTGTATGACTTTTTGTCATTTTGCTCGCTGACGTAATGACAAAACGTCGTATATATTTTTTTTTTTTTGAGATTCGGTCCAAGTTTGGTCAATTATCAATACTTGAGTTTCGAATTACGTAAAGCTTCGCGATTTTTTCACCTCAGCGTCGAAAATATGTGATCGAAAAATAAATTCCATTTATTCGCGGCACATACGACTTTTCGGTGGGACGTTCGGAAGTTCAAAATTTCGACAGATCTTTGCGTTTCAGGTGTTTTTGAAGCGATTTGAGAAATAAACAAAATTTGTACGACTTTTTGTCATTTCTCTCGGTGACGTAATGACAAAACGTCGTATGTAACTTATTCTTTTATTCATTGATTTTTGGTAGATACGACGTTTTGCGCTTACGTTTTTTTCTTGCCAATTTCAATGAATCTATGCGTTTTAGACGTTTCTAAAGCGAA